>BGPR01038282.1:0-14784 GCA_013235015.1 Araneus ventricosus | reverse complement strand
TTCAATGTTTTTAAAATGTTTGATTTTATTTTAAATTGATTTTCATTTATAATGTATTTTCTTTGATAAATAGTTTTGTTTTGGTTGTGATATTAAATATAATACTGATCAGTATATTTTTGGTAAATTATGAAATATATTCTTTTGAAACATTAATTTGAATTTATTTAGTATCATTCTATTTTTTGAGTGTGTTGTTTATGTTTCATACATAATTATTTCTGAATTTTAGTAGTTGAATTTTCGTGAAATTATACTGAAAATTAGTATTGTTCTGTGTATTTAATTGCAGTATTAAAGTAAATAGTTTAACATGTACTTATTTTAAAATTCCCTTAAATTTAAATTGTTTTCCCTAACTTGTGTTAAATTTTTCCTGCATGAATTTAAGATCTGGTAAAATAGTTAAAATGAATGACAAAACAAATGCTAAACCAGATGAATCTGGTATTGTAATGCAGGCTACTAATTCTGTCATTATCATCCCTTTTGACCCGAATAACTCTATGAATGTAAATTCTTGGCTTAAATACTTTAATGATAAATGTCAAGAGCATAACTTAGATGATACATGGAAATTGAACAACATAACAGCATACTTAAAAAACAATGCCTTAACAGAATATGTAAATTCCTACGATACCATTAAAACTTCGGAGGAATTCGTTTCCTTTTTAACTGAAAGGTACATAGCCCCTAACCTAGTCAATTTGAGTGATTTCACTTCGAAATCATTTAAAGAAGGTGATGATATAACTTTATACTTCCAAGAAAAATTAAAAATAGGCAGACAATTAAATTTAGCTACAAGCATGATACTTGAGGGACTTTCGGATGGCTTGCCAGTTAATTTAAGACAACTTCTTTCTATAAATTCCCCTAACAATCCCACAGAATGGCTCACAACGGCCTCAAAATTGATAAAGATTCAAAAATCAGATGAAAATCAAATTAACCCTAGCCATTCTGCCACCCAAAATTTAAAAACAAACTCTGTTAGTGGTAACCAATGGCAGCCAAGAAATTTTAGGCCCCATAACTTTACACCCAGGCAAAATTTTAGGCCAAATAACTTTCAACCAAATTCTCCTCCCAGGCAAAATTTCTGGCAAAATAACAATTACCAAACTCCTCCACCTAGGCAAAATTTCAGACCTTTTAGTAATGCTAACACCCATTTTCAAGAGAAACTACCACCTTCACCATGCTGGCTTTGCACAAAACAAGGCATTGCCAATGCTTATCATTGGGTACAAACTTGCCCATTTGGACTTTCCGCAGGACAATTACAATCTCCCAATCCTGCTCCACCTAATTTTGACCCTCCAAAGGAGGAAAATCAACAATGACAATTACCTACAGTATCCGGATACTACAAAAGAAACCCGTTGCCATGTGTTTTAGACACTGGTTCAACTATCTCTTTAATCCCACGTGATTTAGTGACAAAAAACCATTTAAAAATGACAAATGCTCAAGGTATAGTTGTGCAGCAAACCCGGGGTACAATTAGCCTTACTAAAACTTGTACATTTTCATTAAAAATTGGTACCATAAACAAAAATGTGACTATGTATGTTCTAGATCATACTTTACCTTATATAATCCTAGGAATGCCAGAATTGTCAAAATATGACATAACTATAGACTGCAGTAAACAAAAAATTTGTCAAAATGGAAAAAACTTAAATAAAAGTCAAAATGATAAAAATCATTCAAATGATAAAAACAAACAAAACATTTCTTTACATATTTCTGAATGTAAACAAATAAACTCCCATTGTTCTCAGACCACTGAAGATCAGGTTAACCCTCCTCAGTCTGCCACAGAGAATAAATGTGAGTTAAGAAAAGAAGTAAAAGACATAATTAAAAATTTTGATTCAGTTTTTTCAAAGGACAAGTATGATGTTGGTGCACTCAGAGTTGAACCACAGAGAATTGTGCTCAATTCTGACTTGCCAATTAGTTTGAGACCTTATCGTACTTCTCCTGTTGAGGAACAAGAAATAAAGAGTCAGGTTGAGAAATTGTTGCAAGCTGGTTTAATTAAAGAAAGTAATAGTCCCTATTCATCTCCTGTAACTTTAGCTTTTAAACGTGATGAGGGTAAAAAGACTCGATTATGCATAGATTTCAGGAAATTAAATGCTCTATGCAAATCAGACTCTGAACCCTTACCCCTCATGGATAGTCTACTAGATAAATTATCAAAAGCAAAAATTTTTTCCTCTTTGGATTTGGCTTCGGGGTATTGGCATGTGCCCATTCACCCAAAAGATACTGAAAAACTAGCTTTCTGCACAAATTTTGGCTTATATGAGTGGTGCAGATTACCATTTGGCATTAAAGTAGCTCCTGCCATTTTTAATAGATTAATTCGAAGAATATTAACTAAATATAAAATTGATTTTGCTTGCAATTATTTTGATGATATCATTGTGTACTCTTCATCTGAACTAGAACATTGGAAACATCTTAAAACAATCTTTGAAATATGTGAAAAAGAAAACATTAAATTGAAACTATCCAAATGTGTTTTTGCCCAAACTAAAATTAGCTTTTTGGGTTATGAAATTGAACAAGGTAAAGTTTCCCCTAATAATGCTAATATTGAAACTATCAAAAAATTGCAACCACCCACTAATGTTAAAGAACTTCAAAGGTTCTTAGGTTCTGTAAATGTTTACAATAAATTTATTCCTCAATATGCTAAACTTAGATATCCTTTAAATCAACTTTTGAAAAAAGATGTAAAATTTAACTGGACAAATGAATGTCAGGATGCATTTGACAAGCTTAAAGAAACCCTAACAACTAAACCGGTTTTAAATTTATATAACCCTGATGTAACTTGTCATGTTTTTGTCGATGCATCACAAAAAAGTGTTGGAGCTGTTTTGAAACAACCTGATGCCTCTGATGTTTTACATCCAATAGCTTATCATTCTAGAACTTTAAGAGACTATGAAAAAAATTATGCTATAACCGAGTTAGAGTGTCTTGCAATAGTTGATGCTTTGGATAAATTTTACTATTACCTCCACGGTCAAAAATTTGTCATTCATACTGATCATGCGGCTCTCGTTTGGCTCAAAAATGTTAAAAACTTAAGAGGTAGGTTATTCCGCTGGTCATTAAAGTTAAGTATGTTTGACTATGAAATTAAATATCAAAAAGGTTGCACTAACATTGAAGCAGATATGTTATCTAGGCATCCAGTTTCTCACCATCTTCAACATGCAGTACATTTGTTGGACATAAATGAAATAAAAACTCAACAAAAAAATGATAATCTCTGTGGACCTAAGTATCATGAAGTTAAAGATGTAATAGTAATAAAAAAAAGAAATTTGTACAAAATAGTTGTGCCATTTTCATTAAGACTTAAATTGTTAAATCAAGCTCATGAACAATTTGGTCATCCTGGTGTCCAAAAAATGTTAAATTTAATTACTCCTCAGTATTATTGGCCTAATATTACCTCTGATATAACTGAATTTGTTAAACATTGCTCTGTTTGTCAACTTAACAAAAAGCGAAAACAAAAAAGATTTGTACCTCCTACTAGTACACCTTTCGAATGTATTTCTGTAGATACTGTTGGAGGTTTCAATTATTACAACTCAACAAAAAAATTTCTTCATATTGTGATTGACCATGCGACAAGACATGTTTGGGCTTTTCCTTCAAAAAATGAAAACTCTGAAACTTACATTAATATTCTAAAACAAATTTTCCAAATTCAAGTCCCTGTAAAATTATTAACTGATAGAAATGCTGCATTTACTTCCTCTCGATTTAAAAAATTCCTAAGAAATTATAATGTTAAACATCTTTTAACCACAGCCCATCACCCACAAACAAATGGCAAAGTTGAACGTGTTAATCAATCATTAGTAACTAGGCTTAAATGTAAAGTTAATTCCACTTCCACTAAAGTCCCTTGGACTAAATTATTAGAAAGTGTTACTAATGAGTATAACTTAACTCCCCATTCAATAACCAAATATCCACCTGCCTACTTGTTGCTTGGTACATTACCTTATGACTCCCCTATTGGTCAAAATAGTTATTATGAACCTGTTAACGAAGCTCGTAATTTGGCTTTACAAAGAACAATAGATTACCATAACAAAAACAAAATAAGATATGATGCACGTTTTGTTGACAAGAAATTTAACCCAGGTGATCTTGTTGTTTATGAAGAATTCCATTATCCCAATACTAGAAAATTAACTCCTCCTTTTTCTGGCCCATATGAAGTTATTAAACAATGTTCTGAAGTAACTTATGAAATTAATAAACCAAATCCTTTAACAAAACAAGCCACACAAATTGTGCATATTTCTAAATTAAGATGTTTTCATTCACCAGATAAACTTAAATTAAGTCATGAGTAATAAATTAACTACATAAAAAAAAACCTTGTCTTGCCTTTATAATTTTGTCCCTTTTGGTAAGAGTCAGTCCGTTCTAAAATCATTTCCCCATGGAGGGCTGAGTCTTACATATTTTTCTTCTTTGGTGTTTCCCAAAGAACAAAACGATGATAAATGAAATGAGACTTCCTGTTTTAAAAACAGTGTTTAACAATATTGTGTTTTGTTTTGTGCATTGTCTCTCTCTCTGGGAGAATGCATGAAACAGATCACAAAGACCTTGTCCCTTTTTTGCCCAGACTTGGTGATACTCCCAGTTGCTTAGGCAACATCATCAAGATTAACAAAAACATACTTTTGTCACTGATGTTAAACTCAATGAAATGTCACTGACATCAAACATTAGTATATTCTTATTTTTCTATTTGAAACATTTGTATTTTTATTTATCAATGTTTTTTCATGCCATTTTAGTTGAATATACAATTGAATATTTACATTAAATTATTTTTCATATAAATAAATCAATAGTTCAATTACTATTGAAAGAACTTTGATTTGAAGAACTTTTCATCATGTGAATAGAACTTTTTTCTACAGTCAACTAGCTAGCATTTATTGCAGTACTCCAGGGAACATATTTAATTTAAAATTTTTGTGTACATATTGAAATAATTTTTATATTTAAATGAATATTTTCTATGTTTTTGTAAATATCCTTGCATTTATATTTTTACTTGTACTCACTGAAGTACCTTTGAAAAATGTGTAAATCTTATTGTACTTTTGTTGTTGATATTTTTAAAGTCAAGTCCATGACCAGCAATTAAAACAATTTATCAAAATTTTAATAATATTTTAAAGGTAACTTGTCCAACTTCGCAGGTTTTGCGATAGCAAGGGCCCTGCTGTCGTACGACTCTTGCGGAGGGGGGAAATTGTGATAATTTAATTTTTTAACTTTCCTAAATAATCTTAGCGATACTTCATTTTAAATACTTCTACTTTCAACATAATTAACGGACTACAACTTTCTTTACAAGTCACGAGTTTCAAGGGGAATTCCCTCTTCTGAGTACTTAAGCGTTCTGCGCATTCTCTTCTGCCTTTTTTCACGCCGAGATGTAAGCTTTCAACAGCAACGCGCCGCTCGGCGCAAACTTCTAAATTCTGGTCATGGAGCTACATAAAAACTAAGTGCTTTACCTATGAATAATAACGTCTGATGCCTAAATAAAAGAAGATCTAAACAAAATTCGTCTCTTCCTTGATGAAAATGGACTGCCTTTCACTTTTTTAAAGCCAGATCTTACATATATATATATATATATAAAGGGGGATGAGATAAAAAAAACAACGGAACTTATCGAAAACATAAAATTTAAAAGAACAAATCACACATAAATACAAGAAAAATTGTATGAAATTGAAAAAGCTATTTCTGCATTCGCGAAAAACCTGCGTCAGCAAAAAGGCAATTCAACAATACAAATAAGACACAGAAAGGCATATGATAGGAAGACGAAAAACTTGACAAATTCAGTAAATATCATGGTAAGCCGCTGATCGGAGGGAGGTTCACCAATGATATTAATTAGCTTTTTCAAGTGTTTCTTGTCCCACTCATATTACTTTCTGTGTCTTATTTGTATTGTTGAACTGCCTTTTAAAAGACTTAAATATTTCCCAAAACCCCCCCCCCCCCGGAAATCTTAGCCATTAGTGCGTTTTGGAAGGATAAGACTTAATTTCATATATATCGAATATCGAGCTTAGTCGAAAATCTTCTGATTAAAAATATCCGATAAACAGCATAAAAAATCTGAATGGCCTTACGAATTATTTCCTCATATAAAATCTAACACCAATTTTTTAAACAGGCCTCGTTAAAATTGAAAGTACGCTAACCCTAGCGAAGGACCAAATATCAATTAAAACGCAAGGAGGGGTTAGATTAATCACTTGCAGTGATGTCCATTCCTGCAGCTCTCACTTTCTCTAAGGCGACTTTCTCCTGAGACTCTACTGGAGAACAAATTCTCCAAGTGCTATTGTGCGTCCTTTTCTTCTTATTTTCACGATAAAGTTTCCTCCTTTCTCCAACATTAGAATTACTTTATTACTTTAGAATTTCTTAGACTTTATTTCCACAGTAACTAGCTGCGGCCTAAAAACAGATCAGAAAATTCTTTCTGACGTTACAACCTCCAACCGCACAGTTAAGATTCCACATAGCGAGTTTTCAGGTGAGTAGGTTTGAGATTTAAAGGGGATTTTCTTTGTATGCGGCAAAGAAAAATTATACTTCCTTCAAAGATCAACAGGTTTTCTTTTTACTTCACTTTCCAGTTTTTTAAGAGTAGATTAATTAAAAGCGGCTCCTCTTACGCAAAGCTTGGAATTAAGTGTGTTGAGGAATTTTGTCAGAAGCAGATTAAAAGGAAGCTTAAGGCGGCTTAAAATTTAATCTAAGAGATAAAAATTCAGGAGGGGGCTCGGAAAGGAAAGAAAAATTTAATAAAATACCTTGAAAGAGGTTTTACAGAATGCGGTAAAAAATTAAATAAAATGCGAATACTTTGCAAAGGAATTTTAAACGTCTTTGCAATTATAATTTACATTTTGTTAGATCAAGTTTTCCTAAACCATCTTAAATAATAACTTTGCACAAGCATTCTAGGTTTGTATTTTGAATAAATTAATACATTTGTCAAATTCGTTTAGACTTCATTTGAGTCAAGAGAGCAGAATGATCAGCCGTTTTACGAGCAATTGGTGTTGAAACATTTTCGCAGATCATTCTTCAGAATTAATATGTTTAACTCTTTAATCCCGATGCGACTTTTTTCTTCTAGCCCCATTATAACCGGGGATTTTGTGGAGGAAGCGACAATTGGACTCTCCCAACCTGCGTGGTTATTTACCCCACCTCCTGCTATAACCTTTCCTTAAGGCGCAGAGAATGGGCTGTGGTCGGCAAAGATAATTGCCCCTACCATGCTTATCTCCTAAGCGATCTCAGAACCTCCTCTCCCCTCAAAAGAAGCCAACCGCCTCAGACCGACCTTCGTCGATGCTAAGGGGAAATTTTTAGTCCTCCCGAGACCGCCTCGATCGGGTTAATTCATATTAATATACTTTTATTGACCGATCGAGATGTACTTGAAATTTTCAGTACCTACTTTCCCAGCATCGGATACAAAGTTGAGTCTATTACTGTTCTTGTTGTCTTGACAAAGCGACGATTTATTATTTGACGAGGTCCAGTTTTAACTCAATCAATTCGCCTTTTTTCCTGCAAATTTGCTTGATCCGTTGTTGCCACCAAATGCGTTGTTTGATTCTCGTCGAATTGGAATGTTAGAAGAAGTCGTTGAAAACGATGAATGTGTAAGGAATTTTATTTTTGATTACGTTCCGAGATGGAATCGTTTCAATAGTTACATGCAATATTCAGTTTTTTCCGATTCTATCCAAACGGTTCATGTTATAAATATTTGAAAAACATTATCTTTTATTTATGTAACGATTTTCTGCATTTTTTCGCTCCAATTTTCATATTTGCTTTTCATCATTTTTTAACTACATAATGTCTCGAAAAATATCGATGTAATCAATCTGACATGTAATTGCATTTTTGTGAATTCTGATGAAAGCAGACATTTAAACTGTAATTTTGCTAATACTGATGAAAGCAGACGTTCAATTGTTATTTTGAGAATACTGATAAATGCAAGATAAAATACGATGAAGGACAGGTCTTGGAATTTATTGGGGGGAGGAGGTAGGGGAGGAGAGGAATGCGAGGTCTAGTATTCACAGAACTACTTGTGTTATTGTTCGTCAGTTGGATTTATTTCCTGCAAAACTAAATTTGCTAAGTCATGAAATTTTGGCTATATGTCAGTACTATAAAATTGTAGAAAAAGGGTCTCTGTTCATAAATATTCAATATCCAATTTTCAATAATACTTTTAGTCCGCAAAGAAATCTCACTTTTCTTCTCCTTCACGTGTTTCGTTTTTTGCGTGTTTTCTCGATTTACAATTTATTGTAAGCAATCTACAGAACTTTATTGTATAGAGGGATACCATAAAATCTATCTTTTGAAGTTTAAATACATGTTTACTATTTCAGTATGGAAAGTCCACTCATTTTAGACACGATGAGGTTTTTTTGTTGACCCTGAAATTACGATAAATCATATGAAATACTATATATTTTCTGATCATAAATATACAATATCGCAATTTTTAATAATATTTTTAGACAGCAATGAAATTTCACTTTTCATGTCCTTCATGAAAAGTCATGCCGATGATTTCATTTGAAAGTTCATGATGTCATTTTTCTTCGTAAAAAAACTTTATTTCACGAAGAAAAATTGTCACTAAGTGTTTACTAAAGTTTAAGAAACAACACTTTGACCATATATTGTAATTAAATTATAAATTTCTCATTACAGATGTAATTTGAGATCAGAAGAAAAATGATTTTCTTTCAAAACACAAAACTCTTCATTTGCACATTTTATCCAGCACTGAAAAAAAAACCCTTGTGAATTTTGGAAGATAGACGTACATTTTGTAGCAAGAATAAAAACCTAAACATTAAGGGATTTTACTGAACTTTTAACATTTGTTTTCGTGTATATAAAAAAGTTTAGTAGAAGCATGATAATTAATATTGTCAAAAATGGATTTATTTTTGATTATTGTTTCAGATCTACATTTTTTCGGCCATATAAACATATTATTTATTATTATTATTAGCCTAAAGAAAATTATCCATAGCGATTTATATGGATTTGAAGGTATAGGTCAAAAATGTTACCTTAAAAAAAATTTCGGCTGAGAGTAAGCTTACTTATTAAAAACAATAGAAAAATAGAAAACATTAAAAAAGAAACAAGAAAAAATATCTATAAGAAAAAGAAGAAGTGAATAACAATGATAACAATACACCTTTTTCCATGCCCAACGCAGCAGCATCCAGTGATTTCATCAATAAAATTTTCCTTCAATTAACCAACCAATCACAATAGAACTAAACAACAAAAAATTCTCTAATAATTAAAATAGTTAAAACACATATAAGAAAAAATTAGAAAATAAAAGAAAATACAATCAGAATGGAAAAAAATTGGAAGAGAACTCCAGAATGCCGAACCTGTGGCTGAGGGGATATAGTTTTGACTTTGTAGTCTTATCCTTGACAGAAAATTTGTCCGTATTGTTACAAAATCTTTCAGTGGGTGTATGGTGTAAACAATCCAACACGCAGGATAATGAAGAATGAAGGTTTATTTACAAATATGCAGGAAAACACGTAGCACAGGTACAGGAAACAATAGTTCTTGCACAGATTACCAATGTAAATAGACAACAATTCACAGGTAATAACAGTTTAGCGCTTTGTTATCTAACAACACAAACAGTCAGCAAATAACTAGCAACGAAAATAACTGCACTTTCAATAGCGCTCAGCTCACCAGCTTCCTAGCTCGCACTGCGGACGAAACTCTAAAGTCGTTCCCAATGGATCAATACTGACTCCTCCGATCCAGGCGCCGTCCTTAAATATTCTCTCCGTCAGGCCGTTACGTCGCAATGAGTTTTCTCGCATATTCAAGCATATTCCATTTCCTAATACAAATATCGAGAAAAGGGTTGCATTTTCTGGAATCTTCTATTTGTCGCCAAGGTCGCCAAATTTTTCGCCTAAATGGTCGCCAAGGTCAGGGGTCCCGGAACAGTCGCTGAGGTCACTCCATGCTTAACCTTGTAAAACTCTCTTCCCAACCATAAGACTCACATTGCTGAAAAGCGACTTTCCATGTTTGTAACAATATTAGAACTCTGATGGCGGGTAGCTTTTTGAAAAAGTTTACCATTCTGGAGTTCTCTTCCAATTTTTTTTTCCATTCTGGTTGTATTTTCTTTTATTTTCTATTTTTTTCTTATATGTGTTTGAACTATTTTAATTATTAGAGAATTTTGTGTTGTTTAGTTCTATAGTGATTGGTTGGTTAATTGTAGGAAAATTATATTGATGCAATCACTGGATGCTGCTGCGTTGGGCGCGCAAAAATGGTGCATCGTTATCATTATTATTCACTTCTTCTGTTTCTTATATTTTTTTTCTTGTTTAATTTTTAATGTTTTTTTTATTTTTTTATTATTTGTATTTGTATTTTATTAGAATGTGCTGCATATTCGCCATTCTGTATAATACAAAGAGTTTTAATTAATTTTTAAGTAATTTTTAATTTTGTTAAATTTTAATTGTAACTGTTCTTACTTATTAAAATGTTGATCCAACACAATTCAGATTATTAACTGGACGTAGCAAGAATATAAAATTTGGCAGTGGTAAACACCAGAGGAAAATTCCTAACAAAAGCCCATTTATTTCTAACGAATGAAATGCCATGCTGTAGAAATGGCATTCAACAGAAAGATTATCCGCAGTGTATTTTTTTTAACTTACGGAAGATGTGATGTTAATTTATGAGAGATAAATATTTCTTCCATGGCAAAATTTCTCATGCCGGATAATTTGAATGCACTGAAAATCGAAGGGGCAATTAATTTACTCTGAGTAATTATCTATCGATACACCGCAATTCATTCACACTTCACCTCATACACCTCAGTTCTCTTCAAAATTCACTGCTCATGATCTTATTTTCACATCCTCATTTATATAGATTTTTATTTTAATTCTTCCATCCAAGTTTCTTAAAAATTTTATCTTAATTATTTTCTTACTGTTAGATTGCAAACATGCAAGTACATCATTTTTCGGCTTTACCAGTTCTTTTAAATAATTTAAATTTTCGCCACCAAAGTTCATTTCTTATCTTGTGGCAACTTTTAAAATTATGAACGGAACTTTTTGCAGTTTTAATAAATACCTTAATTTATAATATTTATTTTTCTAGTAATCGACTTAATTATTAATTGCTTTAACTTTTTATGTAATTTCTTTTAATATTTCAAGGTTTATTAAATTATAAATTACTTTTATTTCACGGAACTATATGCTCGCCATTTTGAACGGCGGAAGCTTTTGTGTGATAACTGGTTTGAGCGTCTCCGGGCTGGAAGTTTTCCTTTGTCTAAATATATTGCTGTAAAATACTGAACGTAACGGTAATAACCTATATATTAACCGATTCCCCCCATTTTAACACTTACCTATTCTATTCTTTTATACCGTGCACTGATAAATTTTAATGTGTCTGAAACTTTTTAAGCAAAAAAATTTTATAAACATTTAACCACTTAACTGAATAGTTCTCTTTGCTATCTAATAAGATGACCCCTCCTGTTTTGGAAAGGGGCTGTCGTTTTCATTCATCTAAGAAGGCATAGGATACTTAAGATGCTTATGGATCCTACATATTTTTTGAGTCAAATTATAAAGCGAATTAATGATTCAATTTTAGTTTATGACTAAAATTTCGATAATTCGATGCACGAGTATTCTCGGGCATTAATTAAGTTAAGCGGTTAAGCCTTAAACTCAGAAGGTTATAACTTTTTCAACACCTTAAATAGCAAAATGTAACAGAAAAATATATTGCATATTTAGCAAGATAGAGACAAACATTTCAGGAATTTTTTTGCAGATATAATTTTGGTTCTTGTAATAAGTTCTGTGCAATATTAACTAAAACATTTATGTATAATGTTAACCCAAATGTATATGCTTTATATTACTCTTACTTAGGAATTTTGATACAGATATAATTTTGGTTCTTGTAATAAATTCTGTGCAATATTAACTAAAACATTTATGTATAATGTTTACCCAAATACATATGCTTTATATTACTTTTACTTAGGAATTTTGATACAGATCAATCCATTTTAGGTTTGTGTGAGCGCGAGTATGAAATGCTAACGAACCATTACTATCTTCTAAGTACCAGAGCGTTTAATTAAAGGCACGGTCTGGTTACAGGCCCATTCCACTAATATGGCTCTGTTGAATAAGTTTTATATATTACTTCCTTAGACACAGTGATTCTTTGTTTGCGTTACAAAGAACTTTTCAAAATTAGTATAGAGAAAATGATATAGTTCTCTGAACTACTTCGTATTGTCAAGACTAACAGCGGGACGATAAACTCTATTATTAAATGGGGAGAATGTTTGTTTGTTTGTGCGTTTGTTTCTGTGTGTGTATGTCTGTCTGTGTGTGAGTGTGTGCGTGCGCGCGCGCTACTGGTTAGACCGCTGGACCTATAGCAACAAAATTTGGTACAAAGATATTTGGAGGATGGGAATGTGCATCTCCGAGCCAGTGTTTTGAAATTTTAATTAGAATTTTAATCAATTAAAAATTAAGCGAAATGTTGACGTTTTTCCTTAATAACTTCTGAAGATATTGTATCGCAAAAAAATGTTTTTAGACTATCTGAAAGTGCGAAATATTACCTTTTCAATGATATGAAATGAGTTGCTGTACTATGTTTTCTCTAACTTCAATGAATTTTTAAATATATTTTTTGCAAAATTTACAATACTTTTCATTGTTACAATGAAATTAAAACCGTTTTCATTGTTTAAACTAATCTTTATTTGCGTATTTCTCTTTCAATGTTGAAAGCAAAGGAAATATCTTAAAGAATTTTCTTTCCTTTTTTTATTACGCCAATTTTTCTAGAAATCTGTAAACAACGTCCTCTAAGATAGTAAATATATTTGGAAATGTATCCATTTAGCTGAATGACAGTTTTTCTGGAAATCTGTAAACAACGTCCTCTGAGATAGTAAATATATTTGGAAATGCATCCATTTAGCTGAATGAATATGGTTGCTATGATTTAATTCGTTTTATCAATACACGCACCTCGCCATTTTAATATCAAATTGAAATGCGTATTTTGCACGAGGAATAAGAAAGTGAAGTTGGCACCGACAACTTGCAATTAGATGTTGCATGACACGGACAGTTTCTGGACTCCATTAGTGACATTCATGTAGACAATAAACAGAACATGTGCCAAGCTACTAAAAGAAAACGTGTTAAATGTCTATCACAATTTGAAGTTAAAATTAAAATTACTTTGTTAAAGGAAGAATGCATGCAAAATTATGCATAAGGGATTCAATTGAAGTGTTCTGGTTACAGGTCCTTTCCATTTATATGGTTTTGTTGAATAAGTTTTGATATTGTCACGAGAATCGTCCTGTGGGAGTACGGTGAAAGCAGTTCAACAAGAAGAAACAGACCACCACGAACAGACTGCAAATAACTAATAAAAACAGTAACATCTTTTTCGATAATGTTCAGCCCAACAGCTTACGAGCTCGCAATGAGGAGAAAATTCCAAAAAGATTGTCTTCCCTCGTTTGCAGCTCGGTATTTAGAGCTATCCGACAAGGCGTGACGTCACATGGAAAATTCCAGAGGAATCTCCATAACTCCATTCCTAATAGAGATAGGGCGGCAATTCTTGCATTTTCTGGAAGCCTCTATTTTGTCGCCAAAACGGTGTCGAAATTTATCTCCAAGTTCGGGGATAATAGGCTTCCATCCGATACTAATCCCAGTAAATCTTTCTTCCCAACCATAAGTCTAAGGGGTCTATTCTTGTACCACAGGGCAGGAAGCGGCATTACATTTTTGTACAATATTGTGGTCTTACGACAGTTCGCGAGACTGTTTGGTTGCTTTACAAAAATCTTTTCAAAATTAGTATGAAGAAAATGAAATAATTCGCTGATTTTCTTCGCATTGTCAAGACTAATAGCCGAACAAGAATTGTTAATATAATGAAGCTTCGTTTTACCTGCAAGCAAAGACATCGAAGTATGTAATTTTAAGGAATAATTTTTAGATATTTTAAAGCCTTAAATTTTAAGCTAAAGTATTTAGTACATATACTATGGAATTTAGGTCAATTTATAACTTTTATAATTTAATTTAAAATCTCATATTGGTGTTTATTCTTTTGCGGTGTTAAACATTAAATGTTATTCCAACAATCGCATTTTGGAATCACAAACTATTGTAAATTTATTGTAATTTAAATTATTACTATTTTAATTTAATTATTTAAATTATTAAACTATTATAATGTATTATAATTTAAATTAATTAATATTATAATTAATTAATATTAATTAAATTATTTAATATTATAATTAATTAATATTAATTAAATTAATTAATATTATAATGTAAATTATTATAATAAATTATTAAACTATTGTAATTTAAGGAAAGTTTTTCCTTAAACTTCTTAAAGTTATTCAATTTTTTAATTTGGATTTCTGGTGTCTATGAAAGAAACTTTCGAATTATTACTCTTTTGCTCTTGGGGAATTCAATTTCTAAAAAGGCGCAAAAGATGGAAGCAGTAAAATAAAAAATCTTTCATTACAGATAA
>BGPR01038281.1:788-10821 GCA_013235015.1 Araneus ventricosus | reverse complement strand
TAAAAATTGTTCAGAGGACTAATTCAAGTGCAATTTGTCTAAAAATTATTCTAATCTATTACCTGGGCAAACTTAATTACAACTCTAATGCATAAGTTTAACACACACACACACAAAGGATTTTTTTTTACGACCGCGACATTTTTCTTACTAAAAAAAGTGTTCCTAATATCGCCTATGTCTAAAAGTGTATGTCTGAAGTGTAACTTATGTTATGATCATACTTTCTTTATTAAACATGCAAATTAAGGCACAACAAAATTGAAATTAATACAAGATAGATTTTTGTACTTTTAGGAATATAGTTAAAGTATTTTTAACACTTTTTTCCTAAATAAAACATTAAAATAGAACATAACTTAGGAGCATTGTCAGGTGATAAAACATCAACCATGTATTTTTAAAGGTAACTTTTTTAATACTAGCCGCCTACGGCGACCAGCTGGTTCGCCTTACTTATTAGTTAAAATGATTCAGTTATATCAGTAAAATTTGAAATCAGCAAGTTGTTTTAATCAGTTGTTATTTTTATATTTTGCATTAATAATTTAAAACTAAAGCTATCCGATGAAGTAATTTCTAATTGAAATTTCTGATCATAATAAACTGTTGGCCTTGAAAGATGATAGATAAAACTGAAGATTTCAACAAAAGACTGCTATAAACCAAATGAAATGATTAAAATCTTGAATTTTTAGGTGAAATTGCTCCAAAATCAAAAATGAAATTCAGATGCATCCAGAATAAAATAATAGATCGATCATTTTCAGTTACATCAAGTCAAACTTCAAAGTTTGTCATCAGGTAAATTAAATCGAATTTTGACAGAATATAAATGAATGCAATTATCGTCTGCCACTTTTCAAATACTGCTTTGACCTTCTTGTAACATTATTGAAGCAGTTTGAAATGCATTTTAATTTCAAGTAAATATGTTACAATTAATGTAATTTCAAATCTGATATTTCAATAAAAGAAAAATAAAGTATTATTTGAAATAAAAAAAAGCAATAATCCTGTAACTCAAGCAAATATTAGATATTATTTGAAAAATAATTATGTGTGATATCAGAAAATATTTATCTGAGCAAAAAAAACTATTTAAATGTTTTTTAATGTAATGTTCCATTTTCTGTTCCGTTCTATTTGCGTATTCAAAGTGAGTTTTTTGAAATATTGGTTCGGCATATAATTAGAATCAAACCTAAAAATTTGATAAAAACTCGCAGAAAGTGTTACACTACTTTAGACCTAAAATCAACAAATTAAATAAATTACGCCTACCTCAGTTTCCACGGGGGAGCGCTGTCGAGAGCTGAGGGATTCCACTTTCTGAAGAATTGTGTGAACCCATATTCCAATGCAAAGAGAAGAGGTTGATTACTATTCTCCGCCAGTTAGGTTGGGTTCCGCACGTTAACAACGGAACCGAATAGACCCCCAAAGCCACTGAAACGAACACGTCTTTATTTGATGGTGGTGAAATCGCCTCTGCTTATTTATATTCTCCCCTCGAAATAGTAAACAAACTGTTGCCACTCAACTACAACAAAGCAATGTTTATTTACATTCTGATAAAAGTTCCTTAAAAATATACACATTAAGAAAAGTTTGATTATATACATAATTTCACATTCAAGCGAGTTTGAATGTTCATTTACACATATTATTTGTCTTTGGGTTATTTTCCCCCCAATTCTCGAATAATATTCAAAAGAGTCCTGGCTGAAGATGCCTGCTCTGGATTGGTGGAAAAGTTCAAGCGTCCAGTTACGTCACTCGTTGGAAGAGGAGTCGCGACAGAAAGTGTTTTAACGTGCCAAATGCATTTAAAAAAGCACTAAAATTTGAATTTTTTTAAATGTTCAAATTTACTATCCATAATTCATTAAAAACTTCATTAAAATCAAAAATGTTCGGAAAAAAAGAAGTGAGCTGCGAAATTTGACCTATCCGAACCCTCTATAACCTGTTTGCTACCCGCTCTTTCTCCCTACCCCGTTCGGTCGAAAAGAGAAACGGTCTCCTTGAGCGACCTTGACCGCAGTTAATGACAATTAAAAACCTTGTAAAATTGAAAGTGATTATCGTACAGTACTCATACTAATATCATTGGAAAGATAATTGTTTGCACTTTAAATTGATATACATTTTCATGCGATAAATCTTTCGGAAGTTATTGACAGAAAAAAGGTCAAATACGTCGAAATTTGGCTTAATTTTGAAATAAATAAAATTTGAATTAAAAAATTGAAAAAAAATGGCTCCGAGGACATCACACATCTTCAGCATCCAAAGTATATCTGTGCCAAATTTGGTAGCTCTATACGGTCTGTTCTGTAGAGCGCCAACTGACACACAATTATTCATCTTTATTAGCATTAGCAATAGTGCCCCTCAAAGGACAAGGACGATAATGGTAAAACTCAAGTGGGCGATATTAGGAACAACCTAACTCTCAAACATGATGGCATCCCCCTTCGGAATCGGATCGCAAACCAAAAAATAAACTGCACCACAATATTGTCAATTATAACCACCATCACTGCGTCAAATGGTATATCATTATGACTTGAATTTTACTGATTATACTAAAGGTAATGAAACATGATTATTATTTCACCTAACACGAAAATCAGCAAAAATTCCTAGAAAAAGAAAAATCGACACAGTTTCAAATGACTTTCTCAAACAGCTACTGAAGGGTAAGATTTGCAGTTCCGGTAGTGGCCACCATTTACCACTACAATTTAAAGATATTAGGCTCTATCTTATATATGTACTTTGCGAACTCGAATTCAAGAAACGGAAGACCAGCGGGAGTGGTCTCTCCCAAACTTGCTGGTATACTTCCCTAAATTTTGAATTTGGGAAGTATACCAGCAATTTGGAGAATTTGAGTGGCAACATGTCGCAAGCTGTGAACGTCGATTCTGAGCGTGAAGCTAAGGTGAAGCTTTTTAGGGATAAACTAAATGATTTGCAGAACATTTTTAAGAAAGTTTCTGAAAAGAAATCTTCTAATGCTCAAGATAAGGATGATTTTTCGAATCTTAAGGCGGACATCTTACTCCTATACATCGAGGCAGTTTCCTTCGTTGTTCCTGACGGTAAAATGGCCTCGGATCATTCAGGTACAATCATGGATCTTTTCATTGAGTTAAAAAACGAGTTTGCTTCTTTCCGCCATGACATTTACAATGAAATTGATGGTTTTTCTAAACTCTTAAGCCCATCTACCGATAGCATTCAGTCTGATGAACCTGTATCACCCGTTTCACCTAGTCTACAACAGGAAATTTTCGAAGCCGTAGTAAAATCTAAGGATTCAACGTACGCTTCTGTGGCTCAATCTACCTCTGCTTTACCAGAAGGTCAATCTAAAGTCATTAGTCATGTAGTCAAGGAGAAAAAGTCAAATTCGAAAGTTGTATTAAATGGCGCTGGAAAAAATTCTAACCTAGAAATTGTTGGTAAAATGCCTAAGAGAAAGGCAATTTTTCTATCTAGATTGGGTCCTAGCACCACTGTCAACGATATTACCAACTATTTGAGTTCGCTGAAATTGCAATATCTGCAATGCAACAGACTTAAAACCAAATTTCAATCCTATGCGTCTTTCCACATAGAGGTGTGTGAATGTGACCTCCAGCTATTATTAGATGCATCATTTTGGCCTGAGGGTTGCCTTATCACTGAGTTTTATGGCAAACTTAGAAAAGACCAGATTTCTCAAGCAGTTACTTCTGAATCACCCGTCAATCTTCCCGAATCGAATTCATCAATATCCACAGTATCGAAATGACTCTCTTTGTTTTATCAAAACGTACGTGGTCTTCGTACTAAAACTTCTGATTTTTACAGTTCTGTGGCTTCTGACGATCAAGATGTTATTTTAATTGCCGAGACCTGGCTTTGTGATGATATTGACTCTTTAGAACTTTTCGACGATAGATACCTGGTATTCCGAAGGGACCGTGGTTCTTCTTCAGATTCATGCAGACGTGGTGGAGGTGTTCTTATAGGTGTTAAAAAGTGTTTTAATCCTTGTATTTTGGACCTTCCTGGATCGGACCTCGAGGCAGTCTGGTTATCAATCAAATTAAATCACAGGCAAAAAATGCTTGTTTGTGTTGTTTATTTTCCGCCCTCCTCTCGTGCCGACACGTATGTTGAATTTTTTGATTGTTTTGAAAATTTTGGTTTTTTTGATAACATTTTAATCTGTGGTGATTTTAATTTACCTATATATGACGATTTTGGTAATAACAAGAACACACTTGTAATCGAATTATCCAACTTTGTGAATCTTTACAATTTAGCTCAATTTAACAATACTTTTAATTGCAATAATAAATTTCTTGATTTGATTTTAACTGATATTGATTTTAGTCATATTTTTGTCTGGCACAGTGATAAACCTTTGGTTCCCGAGGACAAGCATCATCCTGCTCTATCAATTTCCATTTGTTTCGTTGCTGACCACCCCAATAGGAAGAATGTGAATATATCTAGATATGATTTTAGAAGGGCTGACTTTTTGGCTATGTGGTGTTTTTTCCGTGAGATTGACTGGAGTTTCCTACTTAATTTTAATGACATTGACAAAGCCGTTTTTAGCTTTTATAACTGTTTATATGATGTTTTTAGTCGTACTGTTCCTTTAAGACAAACTGTTACTAGGAGATTTCCCTTCTGGTACACAACTGAAACCAGAAGATTGTTAAAAAGGAAAGCCAGAGTCCGAAGGTTGGCTTTAAAATGTGTAAATCCTGATTCAGTCGATGAATTTAGAGCTCTACGCTCAGCTGTTAAGTATAGTATCCAAAAAGATTATAACACATATCTGCGGCTCACGGAAAAAAATCTAATTTCGAATCCTAGAAAATTTTGGTCTTATTTTAATAATACAAAGCACAATTCACCTAATAGTTTATACTATAATAACGTGTGTTATGAGAATGATGGTGATATTGCAAATGCTTTTGCTGACTATTTTAAATCTGTATTCAAACCTAGCACAAACTATGATATAAAGAATGAGTTCAAGAGCAACTGTGTCGGTGATTTCGTTAAAATCGACAGCGTTACTTATGATGATGTGGTTTTGGCAATTAGGGAATTAAAATCTTCTCTAACTGTTGGTGTGGATAACATTCCTTCTTTTATTATTAAGGGTTGTGCAGAGTTTTTCATTTATCCCCTTCTTATTTTGTTTAACCTATCGTTGAGATCAAACATATTTCCTTATTCTGGAAGCAAACAAGAATTATTCCCGTTTTCAAAAAAGGATATGCACAGGATTGTAAAAATTATCGACCCATTGCTATTTTAAGTCCCATGTCTAAGATTTTTGAAAGTATAATACATAAAAGACTTTTCCACCAAGTTAAGAACTTAATTTCTCCATCTCAACACGGTTTTATTCCTAAACGTTCAACGGCCACTAACTTATTTTGCTTGACAAATAAGATTATTTCTTCATTTCAAATTGGCTCACAACTTGATGTTATTTACACCGACTTTTCGAAGGCCTTTGACTCTATCGATTTTGGCATTCTTTTAAATAAGTTGCATGGTCTTGGTTTCCATGTTAACCTGACGGATTGGCTTCATTCTTACTTATGTAATAGGTCACTCAACGTTTATTTTAATAATGCTGTTTCACGTGAGTTCTCGGGTACTTCCGGTGTCCCACAGGGCTCTAATCTTGGACCTCTGCTTTTTATTTTATTTATTAATGACCTTACTAGTGTTTTTAAGTACTCTGAGTGTCTTTTATTTTCTGACGACTTGAAATTGTTTAGTTCAATGAATTCCAATCTAGATGCTGTCCTTCTGCAGAGTGATATTGATTGTCTTTTTAAGTGGTGCACAGTCAACAAGTTACATCTGAACATTGAAAAATGTAGTATTCTTAGTTATACTAGAAAATCTCAGCCCTTGAATCATGTTTATAAAATTAATGATCTTGTTTTATCACGTTCTGACTCAGTCACGGATCTAGGTATCATCTTTGACACTAAACTTGATTTTTCCCAACACATTAATCCCATGGTCTCTAGGGCATATCGTAGACTTGGAATTCTTAAACGCAAAACTAAGGAATTTTCGAGTGAAATTGCCCTGAAGGTTTTATACTACGCTCATGTACGATCCAGTCTGGAATATTGTAGTATCATTTGGGATCTCATTTATCGTAATAAAATTGAAATTATTGAACGAATTCAAAACAACTTCTTGCGATATTTGCTTTACAAGAAAAATGGAATTTACTTACAAGATGTATCTTCTTCCTATCTACGTGATATGTTTAATATACCTAGTTTGTGTTCCAGACGAGATGTTTCTTGTGTTCTTTTCTTCTACAAGGTAATAAATGGTTCGATCGATTGTACAGATATACTGAGCGCTATAAATTTCGCTGTGCCTGCCAGATCTTTGAGGAGCCAGTGTTCGTTTCCTAATGTGTATTCTAGATTTAAGTATATTGACAGGTTCTCGTTGTATAAATTTTATAAGACTTTTAACAAGATCTCTGGTGAACTGGACATTTATCATATGTCTCCTACTGTTTTTAAATCGAATCGTTTTCAACTTTTATATACATGACCTGATTTCCTTTTCTTTTCTTACACTTGACTATACATATTAAGATTTTTATACGTTGATCTAGTGTTTGTGTGTGTTTGAATTTTTGACCCTTGCTTTTTTTTAATGTTTTTTTTATTTGGTGTTCTACATTTAAAAAAAATATTGTGTGATTTTTTTTTCCATATTTCTATTTTGACGGTGTGCGGCATGGACTTTTGAGGCCTCGGTGTGTTTTTGGTGCTTTTGAAATTGCATTTTTTCATTTTAAAACATTTATTAAGGTAAGAAGGCCACATACCAAATTTCATTTATCTAAGTAATTTTGTTAAGAAGTTATTGCGATTATGCAGACCGACAGACAATCAACCCTTCGACGGATTTGGTCCAAAATTTGATACGGACCTACATTCGTGATGATAAAACTGTGTACCAAATGTTATCCATCTAGCTATTCAAGTTTTTGAGTTATAGTGTCCACATGAAGGCAGACAGACTTCCCGTAGATGGAATTTGTCCAAAATTTGACAGAAACCTACAAATCATGTGTCAAGACCACATACCAAATTTCATCCCCGTAGCTAATAGTTTTTGAGTTATCCTGTTCACAGACAGACAAACATAATTCCCTAATTGTGTTTTTCGGACTCAAAGAGGTCTAAAACGTGGAGAAAAACCATAAAAGATCGAATCCTTTATTTCAGCCAGAAACGGAAGATAAAATTGATATTGGCGACTGACAAGTGATTGTTGATGGTTTGCGGCGGTTTCGCTCCTTTTTTATGGAATTGCTGGGAAAATAATTTCAACAAACAGCTCTCGAACCATTCGATTTCCACGTGTGCGCTGGAATGCAGGAATCGGCTGATGTCAACGTGAACAGGTATGTCTAGTCCAGAGGCGCCAGTGATCCAAAGACGTCAATGAGATAGGCACCAGTGATCCAAACGCCAAAACCCCAGTGATCAAGCAGCATGGTAATTCAAAATTGCCAGTGTTCAAAACTGTGATTACTGGGTGCCAGTGTTACAAAGCGCCAATAGTCAAGACATAATGATCAAAGGCGCCAATGATCCCAAAGACGCCGACTTTAGTCCAGAGGCGTCAATGATCAAAACGCCAATGATCAAAAGGCGCAGTGATCAAAAGGCATAATGATCCAAAATTGCCAGTGTTCCAAAGAAGCGCCGACTGTGATCAGAAGGCGTCAGTGATCCAAGACGCCAGTGTTCGAGCGTCAAGTGATCAAAGAACGCCAGTGATCCAGCCGCCGGCTGTAGTCGGGACGCCAGTGATTCAAAGATGCCAGTGTTCCAAAGGTGCCAGTGTTCCAAAGTGCCAGTGTTCCAAAGTGCCAGTGTTCCAAAAGAACAGTGTTCCAAAGGTGCCAGTACTCCAAAGGCGCCAGCGTCCAAAACGCCAGTGTTCCAAAAACGCCAATGATCCAAAGGCGCCGGTTGTAGTCCAGAGGCGCCAGTGATCCAAAGGCGCCGGCTGTAGTCCAGAGGCGCCAGTGATCCAAAGACGCCAGTGATTCAAAGGTGCCAGTGTTCCAAAAACGCCAATGATCCAAAGGCGCCGGCTGTAGTCCAGAGGCGCCAGTGATCCAAAGGCGCCAGCAAATTTACTACCCTGATTTTACTTAATATTTTAATTCTGAACCAAAGAAATTATTATAATTTTAAACATGAAAAAGTTCCAATTTATGAAGCTATAAGACGTTAATCAGATAACGGGTCTCTCTGTCTCGTTTTTTTAAAATTTTTTTGTTCAATTATTTTATTAGGTAGGTATTTTCTTTAGGCCACAGGCGTTCAAATTCCTGGCTACGATTCTGATGGGGCGCCAATAGTCTCTAGCCCAGGATACTGAGATTTGTTAAGACAACCCTGGGTGTGACCCGTTCTAATCGACAAATATTCGTATGGTTGTAAACTAATGTAAATAATTTCAGCAATGTGCATTAAAATTATTTTTTCTATTCATAGAACCCTCTCCATGTGTCAACCAGACTTGCTGCATCTAATATTTTCTGTAGTGCACATGAGAATATCCTATCCCAAGGCGTTAGTGACCATTACAGAATGAGATTTGTCAGGGATGATTAAGTTTGGAGATGTTTTTTATTAAAGCTTTTCAGATTCGACTTGCTTCGCGAGCTCAAAGGCTGTTTTATGTCTTACTGTTGACGGCTGAAAATGATTTTTGTGGAATAAAATAATTTTTCTTTAACTAAACAAATAGCATTTCGTTTCTTAACAAGCAACACCACCTATTTCAGTTTTTTGAAATTTCAAAGATTTCATTCAGTCAAAAAAAATCAGTTTTTTGGAATTTCAAAAATTTCATTTAGTCAAAAAAATCAGTTTTTTGAAATTTCAAAAATTTCATTTAGTCAAAAAAATCAGTTCTTTGAAATTTCAAAACATTCATTCAGTCAAAAAAAAAATTCAATTTTTTAAAATTTCAAGCGAAAATTCTTCTAGTCCGAAAAGACTAATCAGAACCTAATGTTGAAGCAACAATATATTTAATACTTTTCACGAAGACAACTTGTGCAAAGAGCATTATTGCCTTGTACTTATATTAATAACAAATATCGCAATAATCTTAACGCGGCTTCAGACAAGAGGTTACATCTGTTCCTCATTTGAATCTAATTGTATAAAACTCAGCTGATTAAATAAACTAAAGCATTGCCTTGAAATCGTCTTCCATTTGAATAGTTTACAGTGCGTGTCAAAAGTTTAACCACAACAATAATTTTAAAATAAAACTTCATATGTCTACTTTATTTCAACATGACGTTTATATGTATACGAAATTGGAATTTTAAAATCATATGAAACAGTAATAACTTAAAAACTTTATTTTTAATCAGAGGTTTTGAGAATGGAACGAAAAGTGTTGTGTCAAAAGTTTAAGCACAAAACTGCTTTTATGCAAATTAAAGAAATCACACAGGCAGTTGCGCACGTATGTGTTATCTAGGTACATAAGAAGAACCTGACTGTTTGTTTGACATTAGTTCAACACGGCTAAGTAAAGAATTTTCATATTAGGAAGCATAAAATACCTGATGTGTAGGAGCAAAACAGAAGTCCATTTCTCTGAAATTGCAGCTGCTTTAAAGAGGTCAGAACGTGGACTTTATCAAATATTAGCTTGTAATAAAAACTTTAAACGAAAATCTCATTCTGGAAGGTCACGAATGACTAGTTCTCGCGATGACATGTACATCAGAATTTTAACTTCAACTAGGAATTATAGAATAGGAATTTTAGAATAGAAATTTGAGAATCGGAATTTTAGAATAGAAATTTTAGAATCGGAATTTTAGAATAGAAATTTTAGAATCGGAATTATAGAATCGGAATTTTAGAATAGAAAATTTAGAATATAAATTTTAGAATCGGAATTTTAGAAGAGAAATTTTAGAATA
>BGPR01038278.1:0-14786 GCA_013235015.1 Araneus ventricosus | reverse complement strand
CTGGCGCCATCTATATTCGCAGAAACAAAAACAGAAGAGGCCCAAACCGGAATTTTTGGAAGGGAATGAAACTAATTCAGACATATTAAGAGAAAAAAAACTTGTAACACTTGTAAAGTAGCATTACAAAAAGAAAGGTCGTTAATTATTTTTAAAATAGCATTTTCAGAATCTCTAGAACTAGTCAAAAAATTGAAAGCAAACTTTCCTGAGCTTTTCACAGAGCTGGAGATGCAGTCTGCTCAACTGAGCAGGGAACACGAGCTGCGATGCAGAGACTTGATGATTCTGCGCTACGACAGACAGCGACAGCTCTGCGACGAAATCATCACGAAACAACGGATCTTAATTGATGGTGAGCAAAAAAGTTCTCTCTAAGCACAATTATTGTTTAAAATTATTATATTTAGTGAATAATTTTTTGGTGGGAAAGAACAATGATTTTTGTATTTTATAAAAAAATATCTTATTTATAATGAAAAAGTTTACAAGGTAAATGTGGAGTTTGCGGTACACACCTATTTCTTGTCATTTTTTCTTGACGCAATTTCATGTGCCGTCTCTAAATACTGTTTTGAATGTGCTCTGCGATTTTTATTGCTTTCTTGCGCATGCGTCACCTGAAAACGAGAGATTGAGCACGCAATGCCTGCGGCATTTTAAGCGTGTACCGGGCAAATTTTTTGAACTTAAAAAATATCAGCGACTTCGCTTTCAGCATAGTGGAATACTCGTAGATTCGCTTATTCATTGAGAAACGAAACACACACTATAACATTCACGGTACTGAATCGATATTCAATCCGAAGAATCACAAACGAAGTTTTATTCAAATTCGAATTTATCGACCAATCGCATCGAAGAGTTGAACAAAACAGTCCACTCCAAACGTAGCGCAATATGGCCTGATAAACAAAACACCGATGAAAAGCTCAATTTGTGCGCATGCGCGCCTGTCACTCGCTAAAACCTTCTAGACGCATCCAAAACAAATGTTCTCTCATCGCCGTTCTTGGCGGCAAAGAGTTGGCGATCCTAAGAGGAACGAAGTAAGTATGTACCGTAAACTCCAGGTTAACCGTTTACTAAATATGGTTGCATTTAAAAAAATAAGTTGCTAATTTCTGTAACTAAACTAAATAATTCTATATGGGTATAAATAATACTAAATAATAAATTATGTGTATAATAAGCATTTTATACCAACATCTCTAGCAATTATTTATAAAATCAGCAATTAAATTAATGGAGGATTAATTAAGATAAATTTTTACTCCGCATCGGTGGCGCCACCTGGCATTGAGTTTGAGGGAAAAAATCTTAAGAATGAAAAGTTCAAAATAATTAAAATAACAAAAAATCTGCTGTTTTGCACACTAATAAAAGCGCGTTTTTAAAACTGTTTCGACTGACTTGATTTTCCTCCCAAATTTGCCCATCCCCCTTGATGTGGAATCTTATAGATGCAGCGATATTTATTTATTTACTAGCAGTACGCGCACGGCGTTGCCCGTGGAATCAGGAATTCAACAAAATAAAGAAAAAAAAACGCCCACAATGACATGAAAAAGTTCTGAAAACGAAACAAAAGATACACATTATTGATTTTCCCGCTTATTTTTCTTCGCGGTAATGATATTTCAACTGTAGGAAAACAATACAGAGTATGTTAATCCGAAACAATATTAAAAAATTTCAACGTTAAAATGATTATTATACAGCAAGTAAAATACGCGAGACACAAACACGTTAAGACACTGCCGAAAATAATAATCGAAGTCGTTCAGTTGAAGGTTATGACGTATCCTGCAACGACGTTTCATCAATAAGAAAGCTCACTGCACATGTAACTGGAAATCCAAAAGATCTCTTTGAGTTACGAAAATCCAAATTTATTATTAACAAAAATTTTAAACCATGCGGTTTTGATTGCGAGGAAAGTTAAAGGGGATGCTCGAGAAGAAATAAAAGAAAGCCAACAAATTTAAATAACAAATTTTACGGAACGAACTACAAAAACTGTTCAAAAATGTTGCCAACAACACTGATACCGATTTCGTACTGCAGATGTAGTAATCCGTGTAAATTGACGAATAACCAGGTATTTTTCACATGGCAATTTGCACCTAAAAATTCCAATATTAAGTCCTCGTCAGAATCGACGAGAAGGTATTCGTAAATGAGGCTTTGGAAATGGAACGAATTACAAAAACTGTTCGAAAGTGTTGCCACCAACACTGATACGGATTTCGTACTGAGGATGTTTTAATCAGTGTAAATTGACGAATAACCAGGTATTTTTTGCATGGCAATTTGCACCTAAAAATTCCAAAAATTAAGTCCTCATCAGAATCGACGAGAAGGTATTCGTAAATGAGGCTTTTGATTTGAGTTCTATCCAAGCGTGTAACGTCGTATGATCAATAGGGATGGCGGTTATTGCGAAAATAATCGGTTTATGGTTATTCAGGTTTCTTTCACCTCCGGTTTAACCTGGCGGTTATAACCGCTCAAAATAACCGGTTTTCGGTTGTTGTTTTTTTTATTAAAAAAACAAACGCCGTTTGTAGGCAATATTGATTTTGCAGGAAATGAATCCATTGGCCAATATTTATCTGTTCATAAAGACCCTTTTAGTAATCCTCCAACCAAGAGACGCCTCGAGGAAGCTGTTGCCGTTGATTGGCTTAAGATTATGAAATTCAAAGCTTTATAACTTGGTAAATTTTAGTCTAATCGAACCTAAAATCGAGTCTATCTTCCGATCCGTTTTTTTTTTACCCGGTTATTGGATTTAAAAAAAATAGCCGGTTATAATCGGGACAAAAAATAATCGAAAAAACCGGTTAACCGAAACAAAAAATGCTTTTCGGTTAAAACCGGTAGGTTTTTCCCATCCCTAAATTGATCACGTAGACCATTCTATCGGACTGAACTACTGGAAAACATTATCTAGCGCTTTACAATCTTATGGTGGTTTTTGTTTCATCACCTGCGAGTTTTAAAATACTCTTTACAAGCAAAATTTCTCGCAGGTTTTTTTGCTAGAACTGTGCGCAGTTGCAACTATTGGGAGTTATAAATGGGAGGGAAAAATCTAATAAAACTTTATAGACAACTAAAAGTAACTGGGAGTATAGGGGATAGACCACAAAATTTAAAAATTTAGCTACTATAACGGCCATACTCCATTTTAACTGTTTACTGAGGTGGCCATTATTTTAATCCTCAGAAAAGGCATTTCAGGCTGAAATGAAGAGGGCTCCATGCTAGCAATATCTCAGATCTGATTGTCACAGATTTACTAACGAAAGTTGTTGAAGAAAATCTCATGTAGATTGCTAGAGTGCTCAAGAAATGAAAAAAAGCATGAAAAACAGAACTGATGAATCAGCTGACACTAACTTTCGTTCTGTTAATAACTTTATTTGTAACATTTACTTTCGTTTCGTCCGAGTAAAAATGATGCAAAATCCACTAACAGAAAAAAATGCATTACCAAATACGAAGTCTAAAAAAATTATGAATTGATTAATGCAATTATTTAAGTAAAAGAAGCCTTTTTCAGTGTAAGAACGGTTAAGTGTGAGAACTGTCAAATCAAAACTAATCACTAAATCTTTATAACTTTTAAAATAACAACTTTCCTCTTAGATATTCAATTCGAAAATTAAGTACGTAAAAAGAAGAAAATATCGGACGCACCATTGGAATAAAGAGACACCAAAATACTTTCTCTTTCAAAGATAAGGGAAATTCACTTCCCCTCTCAAAAACGCAATGACAGCTTACACTCTCTTAATTCTAACAAACCCCTCCCCTGTTCCCCAAGCCCTTCTGGGGAGAAGCGAAGAAAGCGCTGCAGGTGTGAAACCAATCGCACTGCGTCTGATCTGAATCTCTTTTGGCAAGTAGCCATGCCCATAATACTGAGCGTTACTTCCATACCTCGACAATTCTAATATAGATTATTTACATTTTACAAAAAAAAAGAACACGTTTTTCCAGTTCAACAACACCGGATCTCTTCATACCTTACTTCTCACGCGCTGTAAGAGTCGTCTCAGTAGACGGAGGGAGGCAGCGCCATCTGGCGGATATGAAATTAGTTAGTTTTCCAAGACACACTCCTTTTTTTTCATAATTCCTAGTTTTGGATATCTAAAATGAAATAAACATTTAATTTGTCATGCATTTGTAGGGGTCCCTCCAACTCGCCACAACTAACCTTTTATGTAGTAACAAAATCTATGAAAACGAAATTTTTTAAATAAAGAAAGAGAAATCCTGAACTATGATCTTTTCCTTGGAATGAGAGATTGTAGAAGTGCCCTCCAACACGCCGCAACTAACATTGTATGTAGTAACAAAATCTGTAAGAACGAAATTTTTTAAATAAAAAAAAGAGAAATCCTAAACTATGTTCTTTTGCTTGGAATGAGAGATTGTAGAGGTGCCCTCCAACACGCAGCAACTAACCTTATATGTAGTGACAAAATCTGTAAGAACGAAAATTTTTAAATGAAAAAGAGAGAAATCCTAAACTATGTTCTTATCCTTGGAATGAGAGATTGTAAGGGTGTCCTCCAACACGCCGCAACTAACCTTGTATGTAGTAACTAAATCTGTAAAAACGAAATTTTTGAAATAAAAAAAAAGAGAAATCCTAAACTATGTTTTTTTACTTAGAATGAAAGATATAAAATGTTTAAGTATTTTATGAAGCTAAAAAATCACAATGCAATTTTCAGAATCTATTCTCGATTCAGATTTAATTAAATCTTTTTTCTCACTTCCTTAGCTCTAGCTACAGGAGGAAAGTCTAAAAACGGTAAGTTATTTTTTTTAATGAATGTTCTGTGTAAGCATTTTACGATATTATAGAACAATATTTACGAATAACTAAGATCAGGAACTTATTTTATTCTATCTGCTTCTGTTCTCTGTAGCGAAATATTTTTCTGTAGATCAGTTAACGATTAAAAGTAATCAGCTTACACGAATATTATTCTTGTAAATGAAAAATATTAATGTGTAGCTGTTGAACACAGATAAATAAGAAAACTTTTTATTAATATGCCTGTGAAATAATCCATATCTCTCTAAGTTTGGATCTTAAGAACAATAACTCTGAATTAAAACAAACGTGTAGTAAATTATGAAAAAATTGGTTTTTAATTGATTCTTCACAACATTTCAGTTAATTTGACTTATTTTCTCTAAAATCATTGAGATAGAAAAGAAGAATTAATTATTAACGGTTTTAAGAAAAAGAGGAAGTATTTTTTTTTCTTATCAATAAAATTAAGATGGAGGAATGAATAATTAAGATAGCACATTCTTGGTCATGAATTAAGAATTTTTCTGAACTCTCCTCTCATTTATAATAATCTATATCTCTATTTTTCATATAAATATTTCATTAAAATTCTGTTTTTATACCTTCATTGCTTCAATCTTCGAACACATGACAACTGCTCGTGCGGGGGAGAAGGAGATCCAATGCACTATGCCACAAAATGTCCGATAACCCTCTTCTGACATTTCCAAACTCCCACAGTGCAAAATAAATTACAGTGGTTGAAAAACATCCACAAGAATAACTTATCAAGAACCCGACTTCGACTCCTAATGTGCTTCATGTGTGATGAGAACAATCTCATTGTAGAGGATAATCATTGAGCATGCATCCACCCAGACTGACACACACTTCCGGCTACTTATGACTGTCCTATATTTCTTATATTATGTATTTTTATTTATTTATTTTTTATATTGTTTCGTTTTTGTTCTTCTCCAGTGTTTGCTTCTTTTTTTCCCATTATTATTTGTTTTTGTCCTTCTTATATGTATTTTCCTTTTAAGGGGACATACGACTCTTAAACCTCGAAACAATGTGGAAAATAGTCAAATTCGATACATTATATCTCTGAAACAATGCAATCCACAAACTCACTTTTTTTCCAGAGAAATATCTGTTATTCTCTTATAGCGCACACATTTACAAACCTTCCTATTGGTATGTATTTATTTGAGAGAGTAATAAATATGGGTATAATTTTTGAAGAAAAAAAATTAGATAGCCACCTTGCGCGCATGATTACGGATAAAACATTTATCTAAACACAATATTTTCGGTATCTAAGTAATCCAAACAGTCTGTTTAAGAACGTGAACCACAATTTATTAACATTTAAACTACATTTCTATTTTATATTCCAATTTTAAATAAAAATGTTAAAAATAGTTAAAATTTCAACTTTTCTAACCCGCCCCCAAAAAAGCTTTCTTGGAGAAATATGTACAAAAACGTGGTTCAATTTGTAGAACATGGGAAAATACATATTCGGTAAGAATTTTATATGAAAATATTCAATAGTTCTTGAGATATCGTGCGCGCAATATAAAAAAAACCCGCATTTTGACATATAGCGCTTTAAAGATATGGCCATATTCAATGTTTACGTTGAAGAGCTGATACATTGTCCATCCTAACTTTTATAATTAAAGGAATTTTTTAACGCGGATCGTTTTAAATTGTTCAGAAAATACAGAGGAATTATATATATATATATATATATATATATATATATATATATATATATCAATGTCATGAAAGTCAAAAAATGTTGAAATAAAATGGAGAGACTGTAGTAAATCGGTAAAAGCGTATAGATGCTCATCAGGGTAAGTAAAATCTATACGAACCGCTAAAAAATTAGTGAAATCATAATGTTTTCTGCGAACAGTGCTGGCATAAGCCTAAAAACACTGTCCTTTACCCCGAACATTATGATAAACCAGGAATTTGAATGAAATACAAATAAAAGAAATGATTTTACGAACCTAAAACTGAGAGATGCTACCAACGGGAGACTTGACAAAGGAATGAACTAAACGACTTTCTTGACATTTTGTTTTATGAATGTTTTTGTTGTATATGTTGCTTTTACAATTCTGCTATGTCTGTTTCTTATTTGTTTCATATATATATATATATATTTCATAAAATCGAAACTTTTCGAGGTTTAGCAGTCGTATATGTCCCCTTAAAAAAATAAAATTCAACTCCATCCATCCAAACCGGAAAGGAACTAAATGGCTCTACACACGGGTATGTAGGTGGTGTAATGTAATGTAAGAAAATTATAGAATTTTACAAGAATTACAAATATGAGTATAGCAAAAAATTATGCATTGCACACAATTAAACAGAAAATTGGTTTAGGTTTAGTAGAAAGGCATGTTTGAGATGTGTGTTTGCTATAAAGCAGCTTTGTGTCCAATTGAAGAAAAAAAAATTTTGAGAACTAAGTCTTGAACTGAGGACTACACATGAGAGTCGACATCACGGCCCATTCTTCTTTTTACTAACGCTTTTCGCACAAAAAGTGGGAAACCTTTCCACTGCTTTCATATAATTGTTGCTTGATGTACATTCTGCGTTTCTGTACATCGACAGCTAATGCCAGAAGGGAGCTGAACGAGCTGTATCGCATTTATCAGCAGGAAATAAACGATTTGAACAACGGAAGGAACTCCGACCTGGGGCAGCTCAGTCTTTACGACAGCCTTTATCGAGTGAGTATTGCTGTAAATTTTTTTATTAACACTTTTAACTCTTTCCGGCACGGTGGTCACAAATGAGGACACCAATTTTAAAATTTTCTAAAAAAATCCCTTTCCACTTTGAAACCCGGAAACTTCAGAAAAAGGCAGCTAATAGCTCGAATAGTTCTTCGAATGTAGATGGCAGCCCTATGAAATATCGCTTTCATTTTGGAATAAATGTATATTTAAAAATACCCCAATTTTTTTTAGTTCGTTGCGTTCACAACTTTAACAAATTCACTCGTCCCTTTTCCTCCAATATTCTTGAAGTATTAATTCATGATCTTGTGTGAGATTCAATATTAATTTGTCAGTGTATCAATATGCGTGTGTCCGATGGTGTCCTCATATAGGGTGACGCCAAAGGGGGACGATCCCTGCCCTCGGAATGACGCAAGTTAAAATATTTTTTGTAGATTCTATGTCTAAACAATAAACTAAACCCATGATGTTTTGCATTATTTTTCAAAAATTTTATACCTTGCGCCGGAGAGGGTTAAGCAGGAAACGTAAAAATACGTTTTTCTCGGATTACGCAACATCAAAATTTTAACTCAGGAATTTGACTTGCATACTAGATTAGTATTAATTGGACAAGTTCATAGATGTCTGCAGAATATTCCCACTTATTCTTTTATGATACATACATTGTCTTGAGCAAGCGCAGTTACGGTTCGTCCTTTTATTTGAGTTTGTATCTAATGCGTATCCCGCACACAATGTGGTAAAAAAAAATTCCTTTTTCAGAAATGTAAACGAAGGGTATTTAAGGTGTATAATCCATCTTTTTTTAACGTAGGACTACGTTCCTCCCATTGGGGTCTCAGGAAGGAATTTGATTCACACGCCAAAACGCCACAAGAAACGTTGTATGGGAGATCCTCTAAATCTCGGTAACTACGCATGCTGAAAACATAACTAATGTCTTATATTAGAGATAAAGGGTAACAACAGAAGTTACAAAAAAAATTGAAAATCGGAATTGCAGTTCAGCGACCACTGAGACGCAAAGTTGGGCAAAATACACATGAATTGGTGATTACAATTAATGGTCAGTCGCCTTGCATACTATCTTCTGTTTACATTCATCCAGGAGTAAATGCATCCCATTTGAAAATGTTCTTATTCAGCGCACTAATAAAATATTCAGAGACAAGTTTGCTGATCGATGAAGAATGTCATATAGATAAATATGTTCCAATTATTGTTATGGGTGACTTTAATGCAGATGTCAAAAAGAATGAGAAAGCGGTCGGTTTCATGAAGAAGCATTTTGATTTGAACATGGTGCCAACAAATTATCCTAGTACTCTGATGAATTCATATATTGATTCAACTTTCACAAGAAATATTGGGCATGAATTATTAAATTATGTATGTTACTTTTCATATCATCGACCGATCCTATGCAGAAATGTAAGATATCCATGCACGATTGAAGAATTCAAAACAAAAGAATTGACATTGTAATATATTTTATTAAGAAATAAAACAATTTTCATTGTAACCCTAGTTTCATTTTCTTTCGCCAATTTTCCATATATTAGTATTTCAGAGAAACAAAAGAGAATTGAGAGTAATTTCAAGAAACAAGAGAGTATCGCGAGTAACAAAGAGATACTTCGAGAAACAAAAGAGTCGCGCGAGTAAAGTAGTCCTAAGCCTTTAACATCAGCGGCTGTTTGAAAAAGACAGCCTCTCGTCATTTTTTTATATCATTTCTAGTAGGATGAATAAGAAATAGGTTGGTTCTACTTTTATATCTGGTTGTTGTTCATTGAACAAATTCGTTATTTTACAAATGAAAAACTTTTAAAGGCTTATTTATTAATTAGTTGTGAGCTAAATATAAAATTTTACTATGTTTACTACATATAACTACGTTTACAAGAGTTTGCTTAAATTTACTACTGCAATTTATAGTCCTTCCCACTGGCATTATTTTTGATTAAATTTTCTTTTTCTCGAATTTTCGATACTACAACAGAATCGCAAGAATAAAAAGAGAGCGTCTCATTTTAACTGAACCGAATAAATACTTCAACAGTTTTTACTTACAAATACGATTTGATGCAATTCATCAATGTAGTGGTACCGCATATTTACGGATCCTACATAGTAGGGAATTAGGTCGCTTCTCATTGGCTCTCAGCGTCACGTGATTTGGCTTGATTCTTAATGTATATTTACGGATCCTACATAGTAGGGAATTAGGTCGCTTCGCATTGGCTCTCAGCGTCACGTGATTTGGCTTGATTCTTAATGTATATTTACGGATCCTACATAGTAGGGAATTAGGTCGCTTCGCATTGGCTCTCAGCGTCACGTGATTTGACTTGCTTCTTAATGATGTCATGAAATTAAACAGTACTTACCAATGCTGAAGGATCGTCCTTTGTTTGTTTTATTCTAAAAATACATTCATCATTTTCTTGAGAAACATCCAAATAATCATAATTAGAAGGTAGTTTTAATTTCTTCATGATGTGATAGCAGAGGACAAAATAATAAGTAAAATCGAGCGTAAGCGCGGTTCTATGACATCATTAAGAGGCAATCCAAGTCACGTGACGGTGAGAACCAATGAGAAGCGACCTTATTTCCTACTATGTAGGATCCGTAAATATGCAGTAGTACCGACAAAGCAAGTTTTGATTGAATTGATAGAGAGGAGTGACAGAGATGGTTTAACTTAGTTTGAATTTATACATTACTACTGTTTAGCAACGGATTCCGAAACTCTCCGCTGTATTGCGCATGCGCCGGACGGAGTTATTTTCATATAGGGGAAAAGTGAAGAATGGAAGGGGACATGTTTAAATTTTACTGAGCGTGATCTAACAAAGACCTCCGGAAATGCGCTCACATGACTCATTACCTGACACCCCTTTCCGGTGTAAAATCGTCCAAAAGTGCTAGTTTCAGAATCCGTTGCTAAACAGTAGCTGATAACTCGGCGTTGCTCGGGATCCATATTTTTTCGTATGCCGGCCTCCGTTTTTCTTATAAATATTGTCACTAACTTTTGAAGGTGCCAACTTTACTTTCTAGTTCCTTGTACAAAATATGCAATTGATTTCAATATTAAATTGGTGCGACATATTTTACGTCCAGCAGCATGTTAGCTGGATTAACCTTAGCTCTCAACAATGGAAGAGAAACAAGCAAATAAATATTTGTTTAAACAATGAAAACGATTTGAATTGCATTGGAACAATGAAAAGTATTGTTTCAAATGAACAATGGGCAAAAAACGAATTTACCACTTAAGATCTCTACTAATAGTAAAGGAGAATGTGTGTGCGTGTCTGTGTTTTGGCGCTCTACAGGACAGACCGCTAGACCTAGAGCTACGATATTTGGCACAAACATACTTTGAAGGTTGTTAATGTGCATCTCGGAGCCCTTTTTTGAAATTTTAATTAACATTTTAATTAATTAAAAATTAAGCTAAATTTCGGAGTTTTTCCTTGATAACTTTCGAAAATATTACAGCACAAAAATTATTTTTACACCATCTGAAAATTTAAAAAATATATATTTTTTCAGTGATATTAATAAAGTTGTCGTACAATTTTTCCTCTAATTTAAAAAAAAATTAAAAATATTTTTGGCATAATTTACAACAATACTTTTCATTGTTGCAACGCATTTCAAATAATTTTCATTGTTTAGACGAATATTTAATTGCGTATTTGTCTTCCATTGTTGAAAGCTTAGAAATTATCTTACAGGATTTTATTTTTCTTCTTTTACTTGATCAATTCTCTTCTCAAGATGGTAAGTATATAATGAAATAATCCAGTGAACTGACAGATTATCTTTGCTATGTTGTAATTTTTTTTATCAGCGTGTTTAAAGCATGCTACTGGACGTAAAATGTGCCGCACGAATTTAAAGATAAATCAAATGCGTATTTTACGTTAATGTAGACAAGGAACAGAACAAGTGCAAGGCTACGAAAAGAACGCGAGTTAAATGTCTATAGCAATTTGAAATTTATAGCTATTTTGTTAAGGAAACCATGAATAAAAAATTATGCATAAGAGATTCAGTTGAAATTTTATTTACGGTGATCAAGCTGGTCACCAAAGGCGGCTAGTTGAATAAATAAAGATCTAATTCGAATTTTAATATAATTTTTACGGCGTTAGCTCCCTCTCGTACTAATCCATCCCAGTACAAAAGTTGGTCCCCGCAAGTCCAATGGTGTGGGTGTGCATAAAGAACCAAAAAACGAACACGCACACATACTTTCCTCTTTTATATATATAGATTTCTAACTATTTATTAGCTAACTGTGTATTAGTACTAACTATTTTCAAACTAACTTTTAATACAGTATTTAACTTATTTCGCAGCCGACGTCCAGCGGCCTTCGACCCCTGGGCAGTAGTGGCAGCATGTTAGAGCTTCACCAGCTGGAGTCTAGTAAGAGCCCGGATTCTAGAACATCCAGAGCTCAAAATCCTTTGCCGCCCATTGGTGCTCAAGGGTAAGCAGAAATTATTGATAATTATTTCATTTTGTTTTACAATTAATTATCCAAATAAATAAAATATAATTTAGGGAGACGCAGCTAGTATGGGCGAATTTTCTGTTACGTTTATTTACACTAAAAAGTTGCGACTGCTTAATTCCGGTGCTCAGTTTTCCGCTCCGAAATGATCGCCATTGATAAGGCTTTAGACTTTGTTTTGGAACATCAATTATTTTGTGAGATATGTATTCTTTCGGATAGCCGAAGTGTTGTCCAATATCTTGATAATTGGAGAGATGTTAATGACGAAAGGGGAAGGATATCTTTAACAAACCCAGGACCCTGTGCAATTCTTGTGTTCTTCATCTACAATGGATACCATCAGATGAAAATTTAAAATATAACGGTATTGCTGATAGTCTTGCTAAAGAAAATACTACCATACCTCAGGCCTATGTAGAATCCTTGACCTACCTTGAGTTATACTCAAGAAAAAAGGCCCTTGTTAACATTTCTTGAATGCATCAACCAGCTCATTCATGGTATTGTAGTGAATGCTCCGGTGCTTCTATACATTTTAGGGGGGATAGGAAAAACCAAACAGCTTTGGCTCGCTTAACTTCCGGTCACTTAAAAACCCTCAGATTCTCTCGTGGTGATAAGGGGTTCAATATCTGCACCAAAGTGCAACATGATTGAGTCCACTCCGCAACATCTACTTGACTGTGTTGCCTTGGCGTATGATGACCTGCTTAAGCGACCGGATTTCGAGTTGGAGGTGAGGAAGGCGAACGACCTCATGGATCTGATCTGATTCTAATCAGAAGGATTAGAAAGAAGAAGATGTAATTCCGGTGTAACTAAGTCAATGGAATCTTCAAAGCGGAAGTCCAAAAGCCATACAAATATAGCCAAGGTTTTTTATGTAAGGAAACAAAACAGAAAACTCGTCAAAAGAAATATCACAGATTTTGAAATAACCCTGTCTCTACCGATAGGATGATTTTTGTGTAATGAAAATAAATATGAAAGCATGACACTTCATTCTTCCCCTATAAGAACATACCACTTCATTATTTTAGCTAAAACATGTTATAGCTAAAACATTCCTTTCATGTGGTTGAAATTTGGAGTAAGAAGGACCACTGATAACATTTGTTGAACTTTCTTTGTTTTGATGTATTGATGTTTTGGGAAATGCCTTAAGAACTGCTCTTTTATAATCAAAAATCCTTTTATTTATTAGATTATTCAATTCCTACTATTAGTTCACACTCTCCCTATATATATCTTGTTCAAATTTTCAATCGTTAATAAAATACTTTTTATTCATCCATTCAAGTTCAAATACATTTTTTAAAACTTGTAGTGGATGACACTTGATGTTAATAATGAATTTAATTAATTAATCTAATTAAACAGGCAGTTAATTAGAAATTAACCGAAACCGTTTTTCCGCCGTAACTTCGGAGCAAATTGTCCGACAAAAAATATTTTTATACCATCTTAAAGTTCAAAGTTTTACCTTTTCAATGATACCAATTTTATTTCTGTGACACTTCCCTTCAATTGTTATTAATTTTTTAAAGTTCCATGATTTTTAATTACGTGCAAGTGATTTGCGATGAAGATTACTACTTTATTTTTCAATCAACTGTCACGTGATCTTTAAGGAATGTATAAACAAAATCAACTGTCACGTGATCCTTCAGAAAAGCGCAAGCATTTTAAATAACTTATTTTTAAAGTCAAGCATCACGTGATCTTGCTGAGAAAAGAAATAAATAATTAATTTGTGGAATAATAACTGAATTTGATGTATTGAAATGTATTTGAACTCAAGTTCAAATACATTCTGTTGATCTAAGTAGGAATTGACTTTAAAAATTTTTTATATATTACTTGTTTATACATAAGTTCGTCGACAGTTATTGAACAGTAATTGACAGTAATTGAACTAAACGTGATGCCTCATTTCTATTTTTACATTAATATGACGAAGAAAGCATATTCAAAGCTTCAAATAAATATAAAAATAAAAATTATAAGCTTCAAATAAGTATAAAATCACACATAATTTGCACTTAAAATAAAACATAGTGTATTTTTAAAGCATTTTTAGAGTATTTATTTCTATTGGAAAAACTATACTGAATATCTGAAGTAGTATTTCTTATTTAGTTTCATGATATTCTAGTAGATAATTGCCCCTATTTGGAAAGTACAGATTAATTAAAAGAAATTTTTAATTCCTTTATTAATTTTTAAATATGAGAAATTTTTCTCATAATTTTGTCGAAATAACAGACATTTCTGAAGGTGTATTTCGAATATAATTCGAAACATGGAAAAATTTTGCTATAATATTTATTAGAACCACTCATTCGTTATCTACATATTTAAAATAAATTGGTAAAAAACCTTCACCTAGTCCTCCAGCCACAACCACCGGACCGATTTTGACAATTTTTTATTTCATATGAAATGTTATGACGTCTAAATATGTCATCAAGGGTCGCCTGCCCCCACTACCCCCCATTTTCGAACGACTGTACATTCTAACGACCCTTTCCCACTGTACATTCTAACCTTTGTACAGATCGCCAACAACAACCTCCCGACGGATTTCGGCAATTTTTTTAATTGAAAGGTTATGACGTCTAGAGTGTGGAGTGAAAAAAACCAAATTTTTATG
>BGPR01038277.1:0-13473 GCA_013235015.1 Araneus ventricosus | reverse complement strand
TAGAAACAAAACTAAATCAGTTACTTTCATTTTAGAAATAAAATTAAATTGGTTGCTTTTATTTTAAAAACAAAACTAAATTAGTTGATTTTATTTCATCCAGATATTCTTAAATTTATGTAATGGCTCAAAACACAATAATGAAGTTATGTGGCCAGAACTGGAATATGTAAATGTTCTATATTTGGCCACCACCCATTTAATCTTCAAAAAAATAATTAATTTTGATATGAAATCAGAATAAAAAGAAAGTTTACCTCATAAATCGCAAGGGTAATAAGTTTTAGATTAATCATTTTATTCTGAGAGCTTGATGATGAAAAACTTCAAATACTTGTTCCTAAACAAAAACCGTAACAGTTGCGAGTATGCAATACATGATCATGCATTTAATTTTTTTAGTCGCATGTGTGCGAAAAATAAACCAATCAGATTGAAAATAGTAAAATAAGGATTGTTTGAAGTATTGGAATGCTTCTTATTAGTTAATTTGAAATTACTGGTTAATTATTGGAAAAAACATATCCAACGTGGCCGAAACTGGAGCACTACCCTATGTGTATGTATATGCAAATATGTATGTATGTATAGGGTTCCCAGTGGCAACTATTTGTTACTAAAATTGGGCCTGGGTGGCTATAGAGACTATTTTCGTGTAAAAATGGCCTACAGCTGTTACTGTCTAATAAGAAAACATGAATTCCGTAATAAACCATTTTCAGTTGGTCAGACACGAACAAAAGAAAGATATGACTGGAGTTGTGTCAACATTTTAGGTAATTAGTCATTTGAAGGAATTAAGTTTCCATTGCTATTCAATGAGTTGGCATATTTTCATGTTTGTGAGCCTGGATTGCCACCTTGCCTTGGCCACGACCTTTCTGAAGGAATTGTTTCATATGATTTGGCATTATTTGTGAAATATTTTATTCAAGAAAAAAATGGTTATCTTACAAAAAAATTAAATTTTATAATTTTGAAATTTTCTTATTTGGGAAATGAGTCGAGAAATAAGCCCAATGAAATAAAGGCAAATAAAAATAAAATAACTGGCCATCCATGCAGCCCAAGATAAACCTGGAGTTTAGGGTGTGTACTATTTTCTCGTCAATTTTCTTTGGAACATATTTATTTGACGTTGCCAAACGCTGTTTAGGATGCACAGTAAGTTATTTTTAGATCTCCTGTGTATTCGATGCCTACGGCATCTCAAAACGAGACATTGGGCATGCAAGTGTGCACCAGGCAATTTTTTTTAATTTAAAAAAACATCAGCGGCTTCACTTTCAGAAAAGTGGGCCCCTCGTAGCTTCGCTTTTTCATTGAGAAACGAAACACATGGGGGAAAGCACGATGTCTGAAGACAATGAAACGTAGCAAGGGAACTGTTTCCAGAAAAAACACTCCTTGTTAGATATTTGGAAGCTATAATTAGCAACACAGAGAAAGAGAATCAATAAATTAAATGAATGAAAATCTTCAGAAGAAAAGCAAACGGTTATTGAAAAATATCGTTTGGTAAATGATCAAGAATTCCAAATGAAGTATTATTCAAATTTGTACGTCGACCAATAGAAATGAGGTGAAATTAAGGGCATCCGCCGTAGACCTGTAAACAAATCACTGTCGGCCCATGCTCAAACGACGTCGAAAAAAATTTCAACTCGCATCCTAAACAAATGTTCTGGCACACTCTTCTCTTGGCGACAAACAACTGGCGAGCTTACAGGAAACGAAGTGAGTACACAGTCTAAACTCCAAGTTAACCATTTTTATTATAATGTACTAAACAAACAGCTCCAGATCAGCACACATCTACATGCTCAGCTAACCGAAATGAGCTCAAACATATGTTTACTTTATATTTTTGAGAAGCTCCTGTCAACTATTGCATTATCTTCGGATGTACACTTGCATGCAAAATTTCAGCTCAGTCGGTTGATGGGATGTTGGGGGAAATCTTATGTAATATTCAAATATTAGTTAGCTTATCATTTAATGATTTGTTTTATGATGTGAAGTAATTTGTTGTTCTAAAAACAGTTTTCTATGACTTTTCAGCATGGAAAGCATAGAAGACATTGGACATCCAACCAAGAAAACTAATTGATGCCTGGGAGCAATTAGGTATGTGTATTTATAAAAAAAATTATAATATAAACTAAATTTGTTTTAAATATATTAAAGCTATAAATTTCAAAGTAATTTATTTTTTTATGTTTAAACATTACATTGTATTCTAAAATATATTTTATTATTAAAATAGCCTTTTTTACATGAGGTGAAAAAAAATTAACTTTTTTGGGTAGGTAATAGGCTTAATAATTCTTGTCAGTTTTTATGTTTATGGAATTTTTAAACATGTTTGTACCAGTCATAGCTTTACATTAAACAGATAGCTAATAGTAAATTTACTTTTTGACGTCATTACCATATAACCTATGTCTTTTTCTAAAAACTTTTTTTTCCCCAGTACACAGTGGAATCTCCCTATAACGAAATTGTTTGGTTCCAGTTGAAAAATTCGCTATAGAGAAAATTTCGTTATACGGAGATTAGAGATTTTTGCAGTTATTTAAATAAATGTTATAAACCTTTTAGTATATGCAATAAGTTCAAAAATATTTAATTATGACTTTCAATTAAAAATGAAGTAATATTTATTATAAATTTGTTAAAATTATATTAATTTTTATTGTGTAAATAAAATGCTCAAAAGTGAAGTCAATTCACCAATTAGAGAATAATATGTACTAGTATGGATAAACATAAAATGCGTATGGTCACATCCATTTGCTGTTTCCGCCCCCACTCCACTCCGATTCTTGGAATCTTGACCCGTAGAAATGTTGCTCCCTCTGTAGAAACCCAGGTCCCCACAGCTGCATTATCCTTCACATAGCACTCTATTTTTATGTGTTATCGCTGGAATGAACAATGCGAGTGGTTCCAGAAACAGGCACATGTGAGCGATTTGTTTGCACAGAAATTAGCAACTTTCTTCAAAAATGACAAAAATCGAAAAGATAAAGGTCTGGAAAAAGTCGTTACAGGGAGACAACCACTTTGTTATATGGAGAATATTTTGAATGTTATTTAACATTACAATTAAAAAATTCGTTATAGGGAGAAATTCGCTATAGGGAGACTTGGTTGTAGGGAGACTCTACTGTACTTTATAGATTCCTGTGTCTAAAAAAAAAGTATTTGGTGCCTTTGAAACAGCATTTATATATATATATATATAAAGGGGTTGGGTGCTATAGTGTTCGATTGTAGTAACATTTCTTTTTCAATGAACTTAAATTAAGCTTGTTAAACTTTGAAAATAGCAAAATCACTGAAGAATTTTTCTTTGTCCAATTTGTAGTTTATGGGTGTTTTCTAAGGTTGAATCATGATAAAGGATCCAAAGCTTCCAAAAATAAGAAAAAAAGGAGTGCCATGAATGAAATTATAATATATAATGAAAATATTAAGTCTCTTGATTCTGTTAATTGTACCTAACTTATTGTATTGTAATCATGGTTTGTGATTTTTTTAAAATTTAAATCTGATGTTTTTGATTTTTTAAGTTAACAAAATTTTAACATGTTCATCCACTCGGCTCTTCAATTATGTCTCATTTTTTATTTTATCCTTTCAGGAAACCCTCAGCAGCTGGATCCTGTCTGCACCGTCTTCGTAGAGAAAGTACCTCTGGAACCCACGATACCATTGAATGATGCCCTGCATACATGGTTTTCATCATTTTGAAAAATTTTCCTCCATTTCGAGAATTTTTAAAAAAATAATCTGTTTTGCCATCGAAATGTTATTTTGTTTTTAAATTAGTTGCATCCAACGTTCTAATAACACTATTATTTTCAGCTTATAACTAGAACGGTTCTGTCGGATTTAAAACAAGAATGGTTAAAATATCATTTCCCATGTTTTTTTTCCCCCTTGGCAGATGAAAGTTATTTTTCTCTAGCTAGTTTTCTCCCGCAACACTTTTCCGGAACATACCTGGCATTTTCATTGGCTGACCGGGGCAGGTGATGTCATAACCTTCAATTGAATGACTTTGATTATTATTTTCGGCAGTATCTAACATATTTATTCTTCTCACATACTGTGCTTGCAATATAATAATGATTTTCACGTTGCCATTTTTCAATATTGTTTTGGATTAACTTTTCTAATTGTCACGAAAAAATAAGTGGGAAAACCAATAATGTGTATCTTTTGTTTTCAAAACTTTTTCATGTCATTGTGGGTGGTTTTTTTCATTTTGTTGAAGTCCTGATTCCATAGGCAATGCCATACGCGTACTGCTAGTATGTATATTTTTACAACTCGTTGTCTATGTGTATAAATGTCTGTATATAGGTTTTTGTAAGTCATATTTTTAATAAATTGTTTTTTATTCAATTGAATTGTTCTACCTGTTATTTGAACATAATTTCACTTAGTGATTTAAGATTACATTTCATAATTTAATGTTTAATTTATCTGTTGTATACAATTATAATTCGTATATCTGTTCACTGTTTATGTTTGTAATTCATTATATACTGGAGAAAGAGTGGGGCATCATACCTCTTCATTCTATCACATTGCAGTGTGAATAAGATTTAGGAATTCATATATCAACTGTGCTATACAATTGTGCATACCTGAGCATTTTTAAACATGTGGGCTGAACAGTAAGAACTGGTTGAGGTTAACTATGTTAAATTTAACATGTTGTGCTTTCCATTAATGGAAAAGTATATTTAACCGAAAAGAAAAACACAATTTAAAGTCAAATTTTGTTTCTTAGGCTAGTGGTACAAAAACAGTTTAGCCTTGGGGAAAAGAAGTAGTTGGTCATTAACTTATATAATGCCTATTGCACAGTTATACATCGTCTCTGGTCTAAGATTTTCTTTGACTTATAAAGTAACTACCTGTATACTAAAAGTTTAGTGTTTTCTAATGCCTCTACATTATTACACATATTGAAATGATGTATTAAATATTTCATAATATGTATTCAAGCTTTTAAGATATTTGTTTTTGGCTTCTGTCTTTCGAGTATAATTAATTTCTGATTATATGTATACTGGTTTTAAAGAAACCTCTACAGTACTTCCATAATGGGCTCTTCTTAATACAATCGGCTCCTAACATATGAGCAGGGGTCAGGAACCAATTTCCACTTTTTTGGGGGGTGCTAACTTCCAAATTAATGAGCATTTTTGTACGAGTAAATTTCAAAATTTGGATTCATGGTCAGAAATTGAGGGGCAGTTTTAGGTGGTCAACATTCAAATTTATGGTCATTTTTATGTGGTCATGAACCAAAATTCTAGATCATAATCAGAAGTTAGTGGTACTTTTATTAGGTCAACTTTTAAAAATTGTGAGCATTATCCAGAACATAACGAGTAATTTTATTCAGAAAACTTTCAGGTTTAAAAGGAGCTATTCGCAAAGTAACGAATACTTTTATACAAACAACTTCCAAAATTGTAAGCAGTTGCCAGAAAATGGCAGCCACTTTTATACGGTTAAGCTTCCAAAATTGTGGGCAGCGACCATGAAATCACGGGCACTTTTATACGGTGAGCTTCCAAAATTACGGGCACTGTCCAGGAAATAACGGGAACTTTTGTACGGTCATCTTCCAAAATTACGGGCACTGGCCAGGAAATAACGGGAACTTTTATACGGTCAACTTCCAAATTTACGGTCAGTGGCCAGGAAATTACGGCCATAGGTTTACGGCCACATTCATAAAATCACGGTCAGAATGTTTTACGGGCAAAATGTATTTTAACGGGCAGTGGACGGACCCTGGGCTGCCTGTCACTGCCCGTAATTTTGCGATGAAATTTTTTACAGTGTACCTGAGGGAGAGGGACTAAGGAGAAAAAGAAAAAAAAAACACTATGAGTTTTTCTCCGGTCAGTGACAAAAACACTAAATAGAAGAGAATTGCAGTCCGGATAATGGCAAAAATTAAAAGATATGAAAGAGTTTCTGCTATTGCCGTAGCAATGATGGGGAGGGGAAAATGGAGTACGCAGGATTACGAGATTCTTGCCAAGTGGTTCAAACTAAGGAGAGAAAAAAAAGAAGTCGGTTTCACTCCTGGTCCATAGGTTCAGTTGATTAACGAAAATTAACGAAAGCCACTTCCGCGAAAAACACTTTTATTAAATTGAAAGTGTTATAAGTACTTGGACTCGAAAATATTTTTATCCCGAGCAACGCCGGGCATATCAGTCAGTGTTAATATAAAATTCAAAATATTTATTTATGATTAATCATTCTTTCCACGTGGACTGAACTACGTTTTTCCGCAGACTAATTTTATCGGTTTCGCAGCATTTCCGGTCGAAATTGTGATTTGACATATAATATTCTTTCAGTTTCAGGGCAAAATCTATTTAGAGACCCAGATCTGCGCAATCAACTAATTAATTGATAGCTGCACGGAATGTCGCTGATACTGCTTCTTTGCATATCATACTCTCCATATTTGACTGTCGAACAGCCTATCGAGCCTTAATCTCCTCCGGTCCACAAATTTTAGCGATAGAATCATTTTAATTTTTACAGCGTCTCTTCACACCGTGCAGGCCCTGGGAAGCCCGAAGGCCCCCGGTCGAAAAATCCCGTTCACTCACTCCTTTCTTTCCTACATCCTGACTCTACTCGTCTCTCTCAAATCTGCCTCGCAACCCCCAAAAAAATCTCTCCGCGAAGCCCACAAACTGACCAATCATTGGTGAAGAACCACAGCCGGGTCTTCACACTTACAGAAAGTTCTCCAAGTTTTTAACGGATGACGATAAGAGGGTCAATCACCACCCTCCCGAATTCCCAGAAACTCAGAGGGATGACCAAGTATTCGAATAAGATGGAACCAGGCAACGGTCCAAAATGGCGAAGAGAAAGAATATGTTTTTCTTAACACGACGATATCCTTCCTGACCGAGAAAATAAATTTTATGCAATAAATTTTTTTTCTTTAGTGCAACTAAAGCAAAATAAACCAAAAGGTTAAAGAAACGTATTAAATTTTTAAGTTACTGAAAACACATAAAAGAAGAAATCTACCACTGAACACAAATCACAATTACCAATGCTGAAACAAGGTAGTTTCTTCAGAGCTGGAAAACATGAAACTAATTAGTGTTTGCAAAATTATACACACAAGAAAGGGCAATGTCATCTGTTTCAAACACAATATAGCACAAAACATATTATTAATTACAGATATAGTTTAGAAATGATGAAATAAATGCATGAAAACCAGAATACTAAGTAAAAAATATTAAAAATGCAGCGCAAATCAATAAAACCAAAGAAATAAGTATTTGTAAACACAAGTACATAGAAAAAGACTTTTGCCAAAATGCAACAGAAAAAATCAGAACCACATGGTTATGAATTTGAGAAAAAATTGATATCAAGATTCCATTTTATTTAGAATAATAATATTTTTGGCTGTATAAAAAAATTGGCGTATCAGTTTTATTGATATAGGTAAGAAATCTGCTAACCAGACTTCTTTTTTTTAGGCGCTGCACGTAGATATACTATAACTCTTCCCTAAACCTCAAATTTTTTTGTTTTCTTATATAAGATGGATCTTATGTTTTTCTGTACTACCGAGAAACTACAACGTGACGTAATCGCAGAACCACAAACATTCTTCTTTCGACTGCAAATCTCGATTCCACTAACATGGATTAACTGGATTACTGCGTGCTGAACTTGTTTAGAGGAATCAACGGCATACGACGTTACTTATGTTGTCACTTGTCTACTAACCGTGTAATATCAGATTTCTCCTGGCACATACACAGCCTACCATGAATAATTTGAAAATTCTACCACGCGGAATATTGTCGCTAGAACCACAGTCTCACTTTTATTTTGGCATGCCATGCTTCTATTTATTTGATTTTTTTTATTTTAACAGCGTAATGATAAAATAATCTTGCAATAAATATATTGATGCATGTAATATCAAAAATATATGTTAAACCTTATATAATTATATAAACACTATTTGCTAATTGTAGCGATCGGTTTGTTTACAGAACAAAATCAATGGCCTTCTCCATGTTAGGCATAACTTCATAAGCATATGCTGCTACTATATTCATTCTGGCTCTGAAACAACTTTTTCTCGAAAACAATTAGTTTACTTAAACGTAGAAAGACGTAGAGTTCACAATATTTCTTACAACATAATAAAACTTTGGAAGAAATTGTTCAAAAGAGATAAGTTAGAAATGAAGAAAATGGACTTAGGCGAGCAAGAGAACGTTAAGATCAACGTCAAAACAGTTTAAATCAGGGAACAGAAAATCGTGTTAATTCACAAAATGAGATGGCCATCATGGAACTTACTATTGAGAACAGTTTCCTTTTGGTACATTACCGTTGTACGCACTGAAGTGTAAAAGACAGTCCAAATCACGAAACACCCCAATTCACTGTCAACCAGTACGTCCCGATTGCATAGTCATTAGCGTATGACACTTGTAATCCAGAGTTGCGGGTTCGATCTTTGAATGACAAACTTTTTAACTGAGTGTTTTCACTTGATATTATTCACCTTTTGTTTCTTCCCGTAATTCTCGCATCATTTTAGTATCACCTTAAGAGTTTAATTGGTTATTTTTATCATTGAAAATGAAAGACTATCAAAAATATTTAAAAATTGTTTCCTCTAAGACTAATCATTAATAAATTATCTTCATTCGGTACATACTTTAACTAACAATTATAATTTCCATTTTCATCAAGCCGTGTCTGTCAGATTTACGAGTGATGATGCATGCAGCGCCAATGAATCGTAACTCCTCTAACCACTTAACAGTTTTGCCCGAACGCCGTTCTGGCACTGCGAAAGGGCACTTCCTTGGTTTGCCCGAACGCTGCTCGGGCAAGTCATCTGTCCAAGCCAATCCACTAACTTTCCCATCCTTTTTCATTTTCTTTACTCTGCAATGATTCTAGTAAATGACACTAAAAGTCTAATTAATATTGGATAACAAAACAACTTTAAATCAGTTTTTAGGTCAGGTTAGATTAGGTAAACCAGTTTTTAGGTCTTGTCATACCCTGCAATTAAAAATTATCAAAAATAATAAAATCAATACTTTTAACTGTTTTGACAGCTGATATAAATTTATAAAGTCAATTTGAATACAAAATTGCTTATAAAAAATGTGCTTATTTTTGCACACAATATGGCTGAAAAAAGAAATTGTTAAGTGGCTAATCAACTACGGCGCTGGAACCAATTTGGCCGAAAATGCATGGTAAGTGTATAACGGAACACAGATGTTCTGTGCGGGATGCTCTGTGCTGGATGCTCTGTGGGGATGTTCTGTGCTACTTTGTAGAATATTTAGTACAATTTTATCCCAAAATGATTGCCTTTCATTCATTTAGTGAACATGTAAGATTAATGAACCACATCACTGAAGTAATCTTTGTGCAGCTTAATGTTTGACGTGAAAAATAAAAGTAATCTTTGCAGCTCATGTTTATCCTTGTGTCGTTCTTCGAATGAAGGAAGCTGAGGATCATTGCAATTAAATGAATGGATGCATTTACATGAAACTTGATCTTGACATGGATTATCACAAGCAGAAGGAAATCTTAGGAAAGGAAAAGAATGAATTAATTTGTAATATTTGTATTTAATCTGAAAATAATCATTTATCTATATTCAGTTCATTGTAGCAATAACTGCAACATGTGGATAATTTTTCTGTCGCTATTTATGTCTGCTAAAATTAATTTATTTTATTAATGGCGCGTGTGATTATATAAGTATGTTTATTCCTAAATATTTATTTCAAGTATTTGCATGGAACCGGATCTTGACATGGATTATCACAAACAAAAGGAAATCTTAGAAAAGTAAAAAAAATGAATTTATTTTTTAATAACTGTATTGAATCTGAAAATAAACATTTATCGATATTCAGTTCGTTAGAGCAGTAACTGCATTATGTGGAATATTTTTCTGAAGCTCTTTGTGTTTGCTGAAGGTAATTTATTTTATTAATGGAGCGTGTGATTATGCAAGTATGCTTATGCTTAAATATTTATTTCTAGAATTAGTGGAATGGACGCTTAAGACTTTCAAACTTTTGAAGAATAACATTGTTCGGATGATTGCAGAATTATTTGATTAATATTCAACCAATAAAGTAGGCTCTAATGCCATGAATAGGAAAATATGTTTAACAGTCAAAAAGCATTTTGTGTTAGTAGAAGATACTCTTCATTACATTTTCTAAATAGCGTATTATAATCATCTTTCATAAAACAATTACAGGTAAAATTGCGATACAGGTAATTTTCCCAGTTATAGAGTTTAGAATATTCTTCTATTTATTCAAATGAATACTCACAGAATCAAATTAACGTGAGTCATAATCGAACAATTCAAATAATTAAAAACAAGATACCAGCAACAGATTTCGACACTGAACAGTTGATTATATTATTGTCAGATTTCTGGATAGAATGGTAAATTCTAATTTTGCGTCGCATTGCTCATGCTTGTGGTGCCAGAAATATCACCATCATCAACTTTTAACTCGTATAACAAATGAAATTAGATGTGTGTGAGTAAAGTACAGATAACTCTTTACTATATCTTGACACATAATGAAAAAGGCATTTTTGCAGAGAACAGAGTCCAGTTTAGTTCTGTTAGATTTCGATTAATACAGGGTTTAAATTATGTTTTTTCAGTAGCGAATTTCAAAACAACATTTTCTATAGAGGTGGTTTTTCCGCTGCAAATTATTGTAAAGAAACTTTTTAGATACAGAAGACTCAATTATATTGACTCCGTGCTATCTCCCCTAGTAAAAAAATTATCCTCCATAATAAAATGATTAAAACTCTTTAAAAGTTTGATTTTACAAAAACTAAACTTCCAGTTTTTTTGACTTCTCATCTTAGGTAAATTTCACATTATTTAATCATTTGTCAATGAACCAAAATAAGTAATTTCTGTAAGAATTAAGCCTATGCTTTAGGTTAATATTTTGTTTTATTTCCTGAAGTATTCGGTAATTCTACAGTGTGTCGGCCTTAATTTCGCTCCACTAAATTAGACATTGAAAAGTTTTTTCCTGAAATGTGTACTATTTTTATTATCCTATTTCCTCTGTGTAATAAATTTTAAAAAGACCACATTTTGCTAATTATAGCATATTGACAATAAATAAAAGGTGTCCACTCTATCTGTAACTAAAATATCATTTCACTGTTGGGGATAGGTATTATACTTCTGAATTGGATACAAAAATGACTTTAAATAATGTAAATAATTATATTTTATATTATTTGGAATCCAATGAATGCATTGATGAAGAAATTTAAGTCTAAATTTTTATACTATCCTGGTCCTGTTAAAAAATATTTTAGAAATTAGTTTTGACACAATAATATTTTTAAACAAAAGGTCTCCAATTCCGCCTGAAACTGATAGAGTTAGAAGATTTGGAATATACTTTACAAATTTTAGACCATTCTCAACGACGTCGCGAAAATCCGTACAATCAGGAAAGATTCAAGGTTGTATGAAGCCAATTGATTTGTCACAATATCTATATTCAAAGCTTCATATAACTCAGTTCTAGTTTCAGTCGCAAAAGTGTAACCTTTATGTTTAAAATAGTGCATCAAATATTATATTTTACTAAATATGCTCTTATAGAACGGATCGCTGTATAATAATAATTAGGACTTCCCGTATGTTCTTTAGTAATATAGTTATTGACAAAACAACATAAAATAAATTTTAGATCATTTTAAAAGCATTTTGCCAACTGAAAAGTATAATGCTTATCCCTAACATTTGAAATAGGGATATTGGAAGTCGGATACAACAAGAACTGACTCCGCACTAGTAAGAGTTCATTTATTACCACGGTGTGCACATCTAACTGATTATTTTAAAACTTCCCTCTACTGCGAATCTATAATGAGTAGTCATCATCGAATTGAAATCTGCACAACAAGTTCCACCCTGTCAAAAAAAAAATGACAGAAAATCTCCTTTCCTCTGTTTGAAAAGTAGACCAAAGTGATAATAGAAGAGGATTTGAAAAGAACTTTTCCTGATATATATGGATATAACTTTTTAAAATATAAGACTCTGTACAGAATAACATTATAAGGAATTGGATAAATTTAATTGCACTGTTGTAAGAAAATACGCTCTAGAATGATGTATGTGAAATAATGGCCCAATCCTCACAGTTACAGTTACAAAGAAATTTAAATTTTCAAATGGTGCACCTTCTTTTCTTTCATTGAAACGTAATCCTCAAAAGTAAAGAACTTAAAATGGAGTTGGAAAGGTATATTTAGGGGCAAAAACGGTTATGCTAAGAGAGAAAAAATATTTTCCAGCTATTTTTTTACTACTCAGCAGAGTGGCGTTGCCTAGCCGTTTTCAGATGAAAATCCCATAAGACATGTTTCCATCAATATTTTATAAAAGATTATTGTTATTAATGCTACATCATTGTTAAAATATTTCAAATTACTTTTATGCAATGATTCAAAAAATTACTGTACCCCTTTTCGTTTATATAGTAACTAGTTGTCTTCGGCGATCAGCTGGTTCTGCCCAGTTTAAATTAGTTTTATTTTGTATTTTATATTAATTATCGCATTTCTGTCCTGGTTTGACACGCGATGTTCTTTGTGTTGATAAAAAGAGAGTGAATATTTTGTATTGTATTTCTTGTATAGTAAAATATATAAAGAAGTAATTTGCCAGCGATAATTCCCCATGTGATGAATTCTATTGACGAAACTTAAAACTACGTTCCTAAGTAACTCCTCACCCAATTCATTCATCACTATCGGTAGAACATCACTGAATTAACTAATTGTTTAAATTCCTCGTGGATTTTGTAGATTAACCTCAAATTGGCGTTTCATATGTTAAAAATTACATTAATCAAATTGGTTGTCAAGAATTTTATGAACTATCGCGGTCTTCAATCTCTGACATGAGATACAATGTATTCCTTTGAAAAAAAAGTTTGTGATCTTTTATTCATTTCACATTAAAAATTGGTGCATTCGTAATGCTAATACAAATACAGTATGAGGCGACATGGTAGAAGCTGCTCTAATTCCAAAATTCTAATTCTAATTCAAATGGCAATTAGAATTATTTCTTTACTGCTCCTTTGAGCTCTCTAAAGTAATGCAGTCCATCGTATGTAATTTGATGGTTTAGTTCTAACGTCAAGACTGAAAATTTTATTCTTATACACACATTCTTAATTGTTTTTGTTATTACAGAAGACTGTACTTTTGTGTCCTTAGTAATTGCGAATAAATTACTTTTTAAGGCCCTAAATTCACTCGAGTAACTTAGCCGTTCTACAAATGTATCCCATCAAAAAAATCCAATAGCAATACGCACCGAAACCACATGTG
>BGPR01038276.1:0-14787 GCA_013235015.1 Araneus ventricosus | reverse complement strand
CTGAATACTTCCGAATATGAGTGATTAAGAAATCATATTTCTAGCCAAATATTATAATTTATAAATATATAAAGCGATCTTCTGAGAAGAATGCGTTATCTATATATTTAAAATAATACGGTAAAATCTTCAGACAGTTCGCCAGCACCAACCACTCTACAGATTTCGATAATTTTTGTTCCATATGAAAGCTTATGTCGTCTATATATGTTATCAAGGGTTGCATGCCCCTAAACCCCCATTTTCGAACGAAATCGAAAGAAAATTTAGAGAACATATGGTAGAGAAATGTTTTTTCGATTTAGCTCGAAAATGGGGTGTAGTGGGGGGGAGGCAGGCGAACCTTGATGATATATCTAGAAGTCATAAGCATTCATATGAAATAAAAATTATCGAAATCTGTTGAGTAGTTCGGGCTGGCGAACTGTCTGAAGGTTTTGCCATATTGTTTTAAATGATCAAAACAGTTCTATCATAATGGTGTCTCAAAAATATTGTAAAATACCTATTGTAGGTTATGGAAGCTCTTCATTTAAGGAGACATCATTCTGTATTTATGGATCTGAAGACTTTCTCGCCGAAATTCGGGAGGAAGTTATACAAAACATTACAACTTGATGAGGTTTATTGAAAGATTTTAAAATTTTAAAAGAATCTCTTTTCTACACAGAATATGAAATTTACTATGGTTTTATAGTCTGTTTTACTGTTCTTAATGCAGTATTTAAAATTGAAAAAGTAATGGCTGAGAGCCTCAAAGCAGCGAGATGGCAAGGGCAGTGCTGAGAAAAGTGGGTGCTGGCCGCGAACCTGCCTGGTGGTCGGCGAGAGCGCATAGTAATATAAATAACAATATTTTAAGGCATTTCTTTTGGCAGGTTGCTTAAAAGCAGAAAATAGTTTTTTATCAAAAATTTAGAACATAAAAAATATGTAATGTGTAAAGCTTTTGGAAAAAATGCAGTGCGGACATGAAATTTTAATTATTACTTAATCTTTAATGAATATTCTTTGTTGTAATATTGAGTGTGGTTTCATTTTCTCATTGTGCTACTTTCCGGTTTTTCAGGTTTGTTTTGACCTCCATATATTTTTTATCAAAAATTATTTTCCTCTTCTAAATGCTGTAATAAAAGTGTGTTTCAAAAGCTTTTAAAATTTTATTATCTTCTGCTTCTCACGTTCTATCATATTAATTTTTTCACCTGAAGTCCTCCCCTGCGCAACTTACCTCTCGATCGCCCATATACAATATTAAAGGTTGAGATAAAATGAAAAAAAATTAGAAAATTTGAAGGACCAGAAAAAGATGAGAATCTTGTGGTCAGTGATGATTAACTCCTTCATAGAGTAATTGCTAAATAGAAAAATGCTTACATTTTGCTAGTTGATAAATTTCCGGATTTTTTATTCTTTTTTCTTGATTTTCCTTGAAAGAAGTAAACTTATTACATTATGGTATATGCGGATACGGTTGAGGAAAAAACAGTTAGTAAACATAGAATAATAGATTTAATAGTAGGATTTTCTGTTTCTTATTACAATAAATTCAAATTTCTTCAAATGATATTTAATATTATCTATAATATTTCTAACCGAAATCAAGTCATTAATCAATGTACATGTATTTAACATACTTTTTACTGTATACGTATAAATATATAATCATAAATGAGATGAATATAATTTCATATGATGGAAAATCATTTAGCCATTTAAGGAAATCTCATTCAATACTTTCCAAATAGAAATATTGTATTAATGTAACCCAGATTATAATTTATTTTTATTATTACATAAGTATATATATATGTTATTCTACAGAATATATGGTCGTTATTAGAAGCATTATTATTGGGCTTATGTAGAAATGAGGAAATAAGACTGTCAAGTCCAGAGTCGTCGTTATGATTGATTGCGGTTTAACATGATGTTGTGATATTTGTCTCCATAAACCTTTGTGTGAAGGATTGAACATATACGTTACAAATTAAATCAATTTGAAACAATTAAATTTTTTATCACTCATTATTTTTAAATCGTATTTATAAAAATCATGCAAATCTAATTATCCTATATATTCTTAAAAATTCACAATGAAATTTAAATTACTTCCATTGAGTCGTTTATTTTAATACATTGTGACAGAGTCAGTATATTTGCTGTTAATTGAATAATCCTTCATTTTTTTTCTCAAAGCTGAAAAGTATGTAAATACAGATACACTAAGTGAATAAAAGTCAGAAGATAAGAATGAATAATATTTAATTAATTGAAATAGATTTGTAACTGTTGTGAAAATAAATAAAATGTCCGTTTTTATATCTTTAGTCTTTAAAATTTTTATTTTCTAAGTAATATTATAATATTTAAACCGGTATTATTTAATCGAATGTAAAAGTAATAACTTTACCTAGAATCTCATAATCTTGTGCCCTGAAGTTTAGACTTTCAGTTTTTGCAACTTTAATTCATCTTTATTATAAATTGGTAATTTGAATCCTGAGATCGTTACAGTATTTAAAATGCAAAAGCTTGATTATGGTGTTCATTGAAACCATATATTTTCTTTGTTTAAAAATATACTCATTTGAATGATAATGATGTATCTTATTATAAGTATATATTTTTAAAACTTCTCGAAGACCATGATTCAAGTCTACCGGAGCGAACTCAATGGATTCTAAAGGAGCAGAATCACCGTCGCCTGCAGGGTAATGAAACATACGCGTGGATAAAAGGCTCTCCTCTAGTGTGAAATTTGAATGGTTGCAGAGGTGAATCTCCCTGTGTTTGACCCGCTGCTGAGTTCACTGGAAAACATACTCAAGTCAGTTGTCAAGTAGATAGGCATTTATAAAGCGTAAGTAATGAAAATAAATTCATCTAGATATCAGATGGAGAGTTAAGCGTATAAGCGTTCTTAGGGATATAGGTGAATCTGAAAACTGTTCACCTAAAGTATCAGACTGGCAAAACCGGTAGGGAAATTAATATTTCAACCTTATGCTTTGCTTTGAACGGTTTTTTAGCAAGCTGATGAAACATTTTGTGATAGAGAGTTTCAATTATTCGTACAATTATGTTTGTTTGTTTTAAATGCATCCGGAAATTTTTGATATATTGCCATCAATTTATATAAATGTTATTTCAACAGGCGTCATCCAAAGAAGTTTATTTATGAAATTTATTACTTGCATAATTTACAGCAAAGTAATAGCAAAAATATCCCTGTTAAAGATGGGAAATTTATTTATTTGGAAAATGCACAGTACAGAATAAACTGCAATTGCAAAGTGCATGCCACAAAAAATAACACTAAAATAGCAGTAAAACACAGTTTAATAAAAACAAGAGATAGACTCAGAAATCACTAAAAACATAACACAAATTTAAAACGCACATAAAAAACACTTCAAGAACATATTCAGAAACATTCAGTCTTAAAAACACCATTATACATATTAAACACATCGAGATCAAAATCATCTAGTTAAAAATCTTGCAAAATTTATAACTAGAAAAATTACTTATTTTATTAAACCTGTTAAATACATTTAGAAATAAACAGCTCTTCCTCAGACTTCTATTCGGCAAAGAAAAAGTGAAAGAAGATGAATGTTATCCTAAAATATTGCTTTCTAACAATTTGTTTATGAAAAATAGATATGGGCTTTTACTCTATAGTATAAAAGAAAATTGTTGAAAATGATATGAAATATAATACAGCATAGTAGTGGCAAATGATAGAATAGTTATTATTACATTTCTTTCAAAAGAATTGAAAAAGCTAATTCTATTATATTTCTTCTGATACAAATATTTCCTTGCCTCTGATTTCAAAAGCAAAAAGGAAATAAATGCAAGAGGACATGTAATTTCTTTTTTTTCTTTTTCTTTTAATGTTACAATCGCTAATACCAAAGTGTCTCTTTGAAAGAACGAAAAAGAGATCTATATTTCTTTTACTCAAATAATACAATATAACAACATCAATAAAATCTTTGCCCAGTTACAGACTCTGAGTTTGAAATTATCTTTTGTTTGATTTTAAAATTCCATATAGATAAAATTCGACACGCATTCATAAATTTAAAATGAAATTTTCTTTGTTTGGTGTGTATGTAAAAGGATAGCATTCAGAGCATAAGAAAAAATATTTACACATATAATTTTAAATTATGATTGATTAATTATTTTATTAATTGTAAATTATTTTATTTAATTAATATTTATTCAACTCAAATTATTACTTACTTAATTATTTTTTAACTAAAAATTTCAATCTTTTCTACGAATTCCAAATGCTGCATTTCTCGAATAATTTCAATGTTCTATGAACCAAATTACATTTATTTTTTTTACAGATTATAAGTATCATAAAATATGACTTTCTCATGTAAGGAAACAATCTAATTCATTACACAGTTAAAAAACTGCCACGCAACTGCTAAACAATATCTAGGAAATATTAATGTTTTAATGTAAAGCAATGTTTTAAAACAACAGTTGCATAAACTGAGTAAAAAATCAGTGCTGCATTAAATGTTTTTTTTAAAAATAAAATGTTTAGTGTTCAATTTAATGCAGAGGGGTTTATTTTATCTGCTTTTAATAGTTAGGAATAGTGCAGAAAAAAAATCACGAAACCGGAAATAAGTTCGCTCTGTTTGGCATGATATTAATAGTAAACTATTGAGTAAATGACCATTAAACGGCTAATCTGTCGAGTTTAAATGTTTGCTTCGCATTTTTTTCATTGTCATTATTTTATATCGAATGCAGTTCGATTGTCAGTTTTACCAGCCTGCGTAGTTATTAAGTCTGTTCCTCCAATTTTTTAAATGGAATTACTGCAAAGTGATCTCGTAATTATTGTTTGTAATTAATTTTTTCTTTACTTTTATTGCAATTTTCAGCATTTCCGAATTGAATTTCTATTTGGTCTAAGGATGTTAAAAGAGTTAATCATTTGTATAATTTTTAATTTTCTTTCAAAGGGATTATTCGAACATAGTACTTAATATTAACTATTCTTTTTCATTCATATTACAATCACCAAAATTAAATTTTGATAGCAAGTTAGTTTTAAATGTCTATTTGGAAAACCATCCGATTATGTTTACTAAAAACTTCCGGGTATTTAATTTTGTTTAGAAGTTAGCAAATATTTTGTATGAGTTACTTTATTTGTCTTTAAATATTATGAATCACATAGAATTTTATAGGGAAAACAAATTAAATGTTACTTATACAATTCGAATATTATTTTTAAAATAATTAATACACTGATAAAAGTAATGAATGTTTGTAATACTTAAACCAAATAAATTGGCGTAAAAAACTCAATAAGAGACGTAATTTTGTAACAGGCAGATTCAATACCGGAAATTGTGGCAGAAGGAAATGAGTACAATGAAAAAAAATCCCTTTTCGGCAAGCTTGAAGGCAAAGGTAGATTCCTTTACGCTAATGTTACAAAAGTAATGAAATATTACATATTGATCAATACAGACATAGCCAATGACTTTGTTGTTTCTACGCATTGCAATATTTACGCTGTGATTCTGTTTTCATGACATTTAATTTTTTACTACATCAAGGTTTTATCATTCCATTTTTCATTCCAATAGGTTATGCTAGATTTATTGGTCAGTATATTGGTCAATTTTTTATATCCCATCACATAATCATTGGAATCATAAAGAAATAAACATCCCAGCAGAGCAAATATTCCCTAGATAACATTAAGACAGCAGATCTGAAACAGTAACAAAAAATTGACACCTGACATGAATGAATAAAGAATATGGATTTAAAAATTAGTTATTTAATCTAGGCTACCATATAATTGTGCGAACATTACTTTGTTATATGCAAAAATCACATGACATTAAATATTTAAACATTACTAGAATGGGCTCATTTAGAGAACCCCCTGGTTACAGAGATAATAGTCACTAAATTCTTAACACATAACAGAATAAAAATTATTAAACATTGCGAGTTGCAAATTTAATACGTGTGTTTAAAGCATAGGATATCAATGCAGCCATTTTGAACAACAATTTAAATCTTCATCGACAGTTAAAAGCAAATACTTCGACAGAAAATCCCAAAACAACTTTAAAGTTAATGAGATATTTTTCAATATAAAAAAGGATAAAGGGAACTCTTATATATCTGTCTTTTTTGGCTATTTTATATTAAATTTATTAAACAAATCTTGGTGCAGCCATGTTTAGTTAATTATCAAATTAAAGTAACCTGTCAAATTAACTAATTATCAAATTAACTATTAAAATTAACTGTTTGATTAATTAAATTTAACTATTTACTTAAATAAAATTAAATATTTAATTAATTGTGACGATATCTTCACTAAAACCTTTTTTATGGCTCATAGTATATGCCAGCAATCTTAATCTTGTAATTATCTAATAATTATCTTGATTTAAATAAAAGTTATTGTATCTATGTATGTATGCTCCACATCGCGTCCTAAACCAGTGGACTGATTTCAACTAGACTTTGCACACTTTTTATTTGAGACAAGAGAAAGTTCATCTTCAACATTTCGAAGCCCAAACGTTACTTAAAATTTCAGTTAATTAAAAATTAAGCAAGGTGTTTTTCCGCGATATCTTTTGAAAACATTATCTCACGAAACTATTTTTACACCTTATTAAATTTCAAAAAATTAGCATTTCAGTGACGAAAATTTCATTTCCATACAATTTGTTTCTCTCATTTTAATATTTTTTCAAAAGTAATTTTATACAGAATTCGTAACAATATTCTTTATTGTTGAAGAGCAAGAATAATACGAATATATATAAATGCCAGAATACATTCACAGAATTCTTCACGAATGCTAAAAGGAAATTTTAAAAGTAGACGATTAACAATTTATATCAGGACAAACTAATGATTGATTGATTTTCATTCTTTAAATTAATGAATAATTAACTCGTTAATTTAATTGTTTCAAAATATTCATTGAATCCTTTATCTTACTTTAATAATTCTTAACAAGATTTGAAGTACCTATATAACAAATAATAATTTATGGAGAAAACGGCTGTTTTTAAAAATCGTTTTTTTTTTCAATTGATATTCTCATTTTAATTAAAAACGTTTCAGATCAGAAAAGGAATTTGTGTATTATAATTTTTATACGATAGTAGTTTTTTCATTAAAAAATTTAAGACATGAAAGCATTTCAATCCGGAGCAAACCCGGATATATCAGCTTGTTTACCTTATAATAAGTGGAAGTGATATCTTTTAGTTTACCTATATAAAAGTGAACTGTTAAAAAGGTGTCGCATGCATAGGTTAAAGCGTATTCTAAGTAGGGGGTAAAAATCACTTTTCAGCTCATAACTTCTAAGTAATTCTTGCTGTCAAAAAACTTTCAATATCAAAGTAGTTTGTTATGATAAGGTGATAATTCCCTAATTGAAATTTTCTTTCTATCTTCAATCGTAACCCAGCTGCAGGGAAAAAAATTAAATTGGGGGGGGGGGTTGAACAACTTTTAAACTCCACTAACTTCAAAACAATTGTAGCTGCCAAAAAACTTTTAATATAAAAGTTGTTCGTTATCATTATGTGATAATTTGCCTAATTGAAAGTGTCTTTCTATCTTCAATCGTAACAGAGTGACGGGAAATTGATAAATTGGGGGAGGGGGATTGAGTATGGCTTTTCAGCTCATAACTTCTAATCAATTTTACCTGACAAAAATTTTAATATAAAAGTTGTTCGTTATGATAAGGTGATAATTCGCCTAATTGAATTGTTTTCTATCTTTAGTCATAACAGAGCTATGGGGAAGTGATAAAATGGGGGAGGGATTGAAAATGGCATTTTAGCTCATAACTTTTAAAAATTTGTAGCTATCAAAAAAGTTTGAATACAAAAGTTGTTTATTATGAAGAGGCAATAATTCACCTATTTTGATTTTTCATTCTATCTTCAATCGTAAAGGAATTATGGGAAAATGAAATATTCAGTCCTCCACCATTTCCACCCCCTTTTAGCTGGTTAGCCCATCTACAAACTCGGCCGATATTTTCACCGACCTTACAACATATCCGTCGCCGGTTAAAATCTAATCAAAATTACTCTAGTTATCGTGTTCACAAAATAACATCGGCAAAAGCGTTATGTATATACGTCTCTACTAATAATAAGGAAAAGAACATTTCGCCCTCTATTCACATAAGGAGTAGAGCTACAAGAATGAAAGCGAGTGGAAGAGATTGCAAATGACGAGAGCTTTCCAACAAGGGGTGACATGCATAGGTTAAAACGTACTTTAAGTTAGGGGGAGAGGAGGGGAAGGTGGGAAAATCACTTTTCAGCTCATAACTTCTAAGCAATTGCAGTTATCAAAAAAGTTTAAATTGAAACATTGTTCGATATGATAAGGCAATAATTCGTCTAATTTGAATTTTTTTTCTATTTTCAATTGTAAAGGAATTATGAGAAAATGAAAATTTCCACCCCCCACCATTTCCACCCCCTTTGAGCTGGATAGCCCATCTACGAACTCGACCGAGATTTTCACTATCCTTACAACATATCCCATGCTGGTTAAATTTACATCAAAATTACTCCAGTTATCGTGTTCACAAGATAACATGGGAAAAAGCGTTATACATATATATATATATATATAAACTTTTTAACGAAGGGTGGTTTTGGGATCTAGGGGTCATGAACGGTGAAGATCTGCAAAAATTTTCCGAAAGTCGTGTCATGAGAACCATTTCAATAGGTAGATTTTCCTATAAGGAATCTACCTAACAAGAACGAGAGAAAGGTAATTTATATGGAAATAACGTCAATAATAAATACATATCACGTTGGATCATGTACAATCGCGAACAGTCGTCGCGCGCAGTGTACTGACATAGGCATTGAGAGTTTGAAGGATAGTATTAAAGACATTTTCTGAAAATTCCAATTACTTTCTCATGCAATAGAAGAAATGATCTGCTGAACTTCAGGCGTGGAAGAGTAATAGGGAAGACTAAAAGAAGGGCGGGGTGAGTGTAGCTGAATTGTATGCCATCGATAAATTTGCCGGTCCACGTGATTATACCTGGTTTTCTAAACACTGGTACTAAAGCTGTAAGAAAGGTTGGTGTATGTTGGTGAATGAAAACAACACAAATAGATAGCAGACAATATAGTTGTAGAATTGGAAAAAAAGACTGTTATCAGGTAGCGGGGAAAATTATTCAGAAGGTGCCTATGGCAACTATATGTCAAGAATCGCAGTTTAGATGTGACTAGATGGTTTCATAAAGTTGGTAGTATATTTGTTCATCGTCTTGAACGTTGTATTCCATTGAAGACAGCCCATTGGCATCACAGTTTAGACTGGTGTGAAAAACAAAGATCGGTCATCTGAAAAATGGAGTCTTTCTATTCATTGACGAGAATCGTCTCAGTGTTTCGAAAATGTCTACATGTTAGTTCTTTTGCCTCATAAATGTCCTCATATATCTAACATAACCCTTTAATGTCTCATGGCTCTATGGTTTACAGCCTTGTCCTCCCTTTGCAAGATGGAGTATTATAGTTTCGTTACAAAAATTTAGTTTCGCTCTCCTGCCTTGCTAGTCTTTTGGTTGGGAAGAGAGTTTTACCAGCGTAAGTATGAAATGCCGGAAGCGGCCGAGCCTGCACCCCTGACCTTGGTGACCATTTTGGCGAAAAATTGTAGATTCCCGAAAATGAGATAATTTTCTCGAGATCTCTATTAGAAGCCGAGATCCGGATTTCTCCAGAGATTTCCATGTGACGTCACGACCTGTCAGGAACACTATAAATACTTGGCGGTAGGATACGACGGGGAACTTCTTTGGAGTGCGAAGGTCTTCAAGAAATTACTTAGAATTTCGTCTGCAGTGCGAGTCGTCAGTTATTAGATGCTGAGCGACGTTTGTTCCTGTTATTTCTGCTATTGTAAGTGATTTGCTGCATGCTTGCGTTGTTAATATGTGCAAGCGCTGTCTTTCTCCTTTTACCTGTTCTTCGTGTTTTAAAGAATGTTTATGAATATACCGACATTCTGCATTATCCTGTTTGTTGGACTCCATTTACTTACACCCACAATACGATTTTTGTAACAGTGTTATGCATAACATATTAAATGCAATATATTCAGATACAATCAAATCAATCCATCATAATATAATATAATATAATACGTTAAATAAGTAATAATATAGTAGCATATATTATCTAAATATGGTAACAAATTTTCTTATGTTGTGCAACACAGCCGTTTTAAAATATGAAAACTCTCATTTATCTATGGGGTGATGTTATTGTAATTACTTTATAGCTACTTGTTTTGTTTTCAATGCATGATACATAAATCTTTAGTAACAAATGCTGTTATTCTTTTTTCTAAAATTTAAATATGCATTCACGCCAAATTTCGAAGAATCAAAATATATTTCCTTTGCATTTGCAATTTTTCATCAACAGTCTATGTTCCAAGTACACAACGAACAAATTGATTTAATTGTACACTGTAGTAATTCCTAAAAAGGAATAGAAATATATTTATATTCCCTTAATTTTTAGAAGTATGTTTGTTCTTCAATAAGTAAGCTTTAGAATGGCAATTTGTCACACGATTCAAATTTTTCACCGATTAATTTTAGGACGTATTGTGGAATTCCTTTGGTATTTGTCATAATATTATTTCTTACAATCATTAGAGTTTTTGCTTATTTAAGAATAAATTATAAAATTATCGAAAATAGAATTTTATTGCACAAATAAAAGGAAAAAAATGACAAATAAATTATACATCTAGAAATGTAACTTTGTTAAAAATGTTAATATATTAAGCAAAAGAATACAACGAAATTATATACACATGAAAACATCAAATATGTATTAATATAATTTATTAATATGCATCTGAATATCTCTTAACTGAGTATTATTTTTCTTTGAATATTGTAATATATTCAGCTATGTAAAACATTTATTATCTGAAATTATACCATCAAAAAGAAATGACTATTTACACGCTTATATACAGAAAACTAACATTTCGTTTTATACTTTTATAATAACTGGGAATTTAATATCCGCCATGAATTGAAATTATGCCTATAAATTCAGAAAAGTTTCATTATTCATTAAGAAATTCATAAATGGATTCGAAAATTGGCAATTTATTTGTAATAATTAATTTATAAAGTATATTGTTTTAAAAAGGCATATAATAAATCTGTTACCTGCAATGAAGATGTAGAACTCTGCTTTAGGAAAAGAAACACTAAAAAATATTCAATTCATGGTAACATGCTTCATTCAAATAGGAAAACAGAAACGCTGACGTAGGTTTTATTTTTTGTTTTAAAAGAGAGAAAAAGAAACAATGAAAAACATTCGGAAGCTTAATATTTAAAAAAATTCTCTTTGTGTATTTTAAAACAAATTCCATGTTTCAGATTCACTGTTAAGGAAGATCTTCCTTTTTCCGAATTCAAAATTTGCATGATATATCTAACACTTTAAAAAAAAAACAAATTTAAAGATAAGATGGGAAACGCGCTTCATCTTTTCTAAGAAACTTGTTTCGCTAAACTTCAGCTGGTTCTTTAAGAAAGACTTTTATTTTCCCTCCCTTATCCTTGAGCGTCAGCCTAAACAAATGCTTCTTCAGGCCTGAGCAAGTTCGAAAAATCCCCGGGAAAATATATCTAGCGCTTTGCTGTTCTGATACATCAGCTTTATCAAGCAGGAAGATTCTGACAGATTTCTATCAAACTCCTAGTCAGAAATGGACGTTCGATTCCTACTTTTGACATATATTTATTTTCCTCCGTTCCCGCTATTTCGTATATTTCGTATTCGAAGATCAAAAAATGATAGAACAGCATCAGATAAATACAAAGTATTAAAAAAAATGTTGAACGGTTTTTTCGTGTGCATCTTGATAGGGAAAATGGCTTAAAGAATTGTTTCAATATACTAGAAGATATAAATCACATTTACTCTGAGGAAAATGAAAATTTCAGCATTTGTAGCAACTATTTAAAAATTTCGGCTAGCTCTAAAAGAAAATAAACAAAGACAAAATTAATTTGGGGAAAACAAAGTTACTTTTAAACTATTTTTAATTAACAAGTAAACAGTCACTACACAAAAGACACTTCACATTACACAAAATTAATATTTACAGTAAATAAAATAGTTATAATTAATGTTACAAACGGGGGGGAATAACTCAATCCCACAAAGAGTAATGTCCATCGTCCAACTAATGAATATCATGGCAAATATACTCAGCACGGGAGGTGGCGCTGCAATCGTCCAATGGGATCGTTACACATTCGAATTTAAAGGCTTCTTCCTGAGATGAAAATATTTGTGTGAAAAAGAAGGAAATTTTGTGTGATAATTCATGGAATATGATGTTTTCACAATTGTTTGAAGCGCTTGTTCTTTTTCTCAAGATTCATATTCGTAAAATAATTATTTTATTTTCATAAATTTTCTGTTGTATTTTTTAAATTTTTAATGCTTAACTTAACCAATGAGCTACAATTTAATATTTTGCACTTTGCTTATACTGACATAACTTCTGATGATGTCTAATGTTTCTTTTAAAACTGTATTAAATCCTCGAAATTGCTACTTTTATAATATGCAGATCGACCAACAGAAATTATCATCAGGAACCTTAATATTTGATTAATACAGTTCGTATTTACATTTTCTGATTTTGTTAAAAAGCTCTACAAACACATTTTCTTTTATTGCCCACGTCGAACCTGCTTACCCAAAGGGTGTAAAGCATGTGAAAAGTTGGTGGACTACAGACGCATTATAAAAGTCTTTGAAATTTTTGAAAGTTGAATATTTTTCTGTTAATTTTACAGAACGCCGCCCGTGCATGATGCCATTACGCCAACCGAACCGGATGAATGGAAATGGTTATTAATATTACAAAAGGAAATCACCTTTTCAAAAGATATATTTTTGCGTAATTAACAACAGTACCTACATTTTCGAAAATATTTGAGTAAAATATATATTGAGCGATTCTATGATAATCAGGTGGAACTGAAAAGTTTTAGCATTCTCATTCGAGTATAAACTTATTTAGGGTTAAAATGAAGAGAAAATATTAAAAAAAAAAAATTTCATAACTTAAGATTTAAAAATGTAATATTAAGGAGACAAAATAATAAAATATTTTTAACTTTGTAATTAGATATACAGTTTAATTTCTTTTACTGTTTAAATATGGTATTTCATATTAAAATATCTCAGTTAGCATTATGCATTTGCGAAAAGGTTTTTACTTATTTCTGGGTAATTGTATATTTTTGCGATTACGATTTTTACGATTTTACTTATCTTAATGAAAAATATCATAATGTTTCAGATTTTCAAGTTATATGATAGTCAATATTTTAAAATAAATTTTTATGTCATTGTAATGGGATGAAAATAAGTTCAATGTTTTTATGGAAGCTAAATCGCACATTGTGCTGTCTTTGGGGGTGATTTTTCAATATATAAAATCATTTTTTCTAAGCGTATCTATTTGCGGTCATGTATTAGCAGATAATCGCATCATAACACATTTCTGATTTTCTACCAGAAATAGAAATAATTTGACACACATGTATGTTTATATTCTTTAATAATGTTAACCTCATTTTTTTTATATCTGGAAACTGGAAAGGATAGAATGCCAGTTCAAAAATGCGACAAAATAAAATTCACTTCTGACTTTTGTAATTTGGATTCGTCCATTCAATATCTTATCGTCTTCTATATCGATTCTTTAATATTTGACAAAATTTTGTTGACATAAACTGGCTGTGTGAGAGATACCTCTTAATCTGTGGGATCTCCCATTTCGTTTCAAAAGACTACAGCTCCCAGTATTATGCTGCCTCATCGTGGCGGGGGGGGGTTGTCCTGGGTAGAATGGTTGAAGTACGTCTGGAGTTTTTTCTCCTGGCAAGGTCACCCAAGGCGTGAAGGCCATTCCATTATACCCAGCTAAAGCATAAATGCAATGGACGAAGTCAGACTTCTTCCCTCTGGCGTCCAAGGTCTAGTGCCAACAGAAACAGCACTCTCCTCATTTACCATGAATTGTTCGCCTATTTGGGCGAGAGGACTCTTGGACTTGCTCTAGCTGAGGACTAGATCAGATGGAATAAGAAACATAAACAACAACAGCTCCCAGTAAGACTTGTGTTTTCCATCACAATCAACGTCACAGGGGCAGTCTGTTCGTTACTGCGGAGTTGATTTAAGATCATCATGTTCTTCACATGGGCAACTTTATATTGCATTCTCAAGAGTGGTTTAGCCAAAAAAAAATATTTATTTTTGCACCTGATGGAGAAACTAGGAATTTAGTTTGCAAGAAGTATTGAAATAATATATTAGTTACATATAATCCTCACTCTCTATCAATTTCTAATTATTTTCCCACCAGGAAATGATTTCACTTTGATTCTGACACTCACAACCATTGTTATGTTTTCATATTAATATCCTTCTTTTGTACATACCTTTTTATTTAAAAAATGCCGTATTAAAATTAAATAAAATTTTTGGTCATATAATATGTAAAATATTTTATTAAATAGCATTCTATTAATGAAATTAAACGTCACTTATTAAAATATTCTTTTTCCTTAAGAAAATGACGGGGCAACTTCGGGTAATTTTAAAGTTATAACTAAAAAAATTAACTTCACCTTAAAATGCATTAAACAGA
>BGPR01038274.1:0-14787 GCA_013235015.1 Araneus ventricosus | reverse complement strand
GATATGATATGACCTTCCTTCCACGTACGCCCATATAACTGACAGGGAACCCTTCGGGTCCTGACCTCGAAGCCATGCAGTGGCGTTTATGTTAACTTGGTAATGTTAAGAGATGCTTTGTTGACTTTTATTTCAATCAAGTCTTCAAAGCACACAGTTGTTTTCCTACTCACCATTTTCTCAAATCTCTAAATCGTGGCTGTAGTACAGATACTGGTAACGTAGGGAACTATATTTTTGGTTGCCCAAGGTTCAAAAGTGTTAGAGACAAATATTTTCCCCAAAAAGCTTCAGTACTTTGAGTATTTTGCACTTAGTTTAAGATGGGCTAGCTTAAAGTGGTATTAAGAATACTGTTTAGAATATTTTGGAAAATGTTCTTTATTCAAATGATTGATGGTTCAAATAATTGTTAATTTTTTTTGTTGAGCTTTTATATTTATATATATTTTTTTCTTTTTTCTCTATTTCTTTATTTTTTATTATTTTTTATTTATTTTTATTGTTATTTTGCTCATATTGTATGCATTTATATTGTTGTTATTTTTTGTTATATTTCATGCATGTATTTGCTATTTTGCATCGCTATATTTTCATCAGTAATTCCGCATGCTTAGGCTAAACGTAAATCTCATTTATGTGTTTTATTCTTGCTATATTTTCTTTCCAAATTTATGATATAAAACATTGTTTTGTTACAGTGCTTTATACACTTACTTTTTCATTGAAGATTTTTAAGTTTAGTTTTACTTTATTCAATTACCAACAATTATTTTTTCGTTGCAAAATTATGTATTTATTTATGTACAAAGATCTCAATTATAATAACATTTTTAAATGCCCTGCCCTGCTAACTATGACAAGTCTGAAAACCGTACTTTTAACTCCAGGTAAATAAAAATTTTACTCTGCCTCTAGTTTTTTCACATATTTTTAAATGTCTTTAACATTATTTGAAAGCTTTTAATACCCTAAATTTTCCTTACCAAGTCTGAGCTTTTATCATTCGTTCCTTTTTGGCGTTGGACTTAAAGTAGTTGTGGACCCTACAAATATTCATCCAGAGTACAAATAATGCATCCAGATATTACAAATAATATATCCAGATAATACAAATAATACATCCAGATAATGCAAATAATATATCCAGATAATACAAATAATACATCCAGATAATACAAATAATATATCCAGATAATGCAAATAATATATCCAGATAATACAAATAATACATCCAGATAATACAAATAATACATTCAAATAATATATCCCGATAATACAAATAATATATCCAGATAATACAAATAATACATCCAAATAATATCATCCAGAATACAAATATTGTGTACCCACAAATATTCATCAAAGAGAGAGAGTACACAAGGTTTAATGAAAAACTAACAATCTTGAGCTTAATATAATTTTGATCTATGACAATATAATTGAAAAGTTATCGTCAATATTATAATTACTATAAATAGGGGTATCTCTTTAAATGAAATTTATAATAATGTTTTTCTTTGAAATGTATTCATAATTAAAAGTTACAGTTTCGCAGTAAGCTCGTTTTCTGAACAAATTAAGTACATAAACATTCCTTATGTTGCTTAATATTTAAGAATTATCTTTAAACTAAGTATTTCAGATCATTATTAGTTCAAAAATAGAAGATAATTTATAAAGTTATTTTACTTCAGAAATAAAAAAAACTCTAAACAAAATTCTGCTACACTCAGAGCCATTATAAAGAAATTGATTAGAATTCTTTGGTGTTAAACATATTTATTTTATCCGGGTTTTGCAAAGGAATGGTATTAAATAAAAACGTGTTTTATAAAATAAAATAAATTTAAACAAGCAAGTATTGTGCTTGCTTTCTCGACAATTTTAACATGTTTTCTTCCGTTCTTTTTCTAAAATTAAAAATTCAGTTTCATGTGTAGATATAACATTTCCTATTTATTTTATGTGAAAATCAACTAAATATCTTAAATTACAATGTTTGAAATTTTGAGCAAACATAAAAAAATAATCATTTCGTTACTATAGAAGCAAAGTCTCAAAAGATAATACAATTAAATATCGAATTGGTCATTGTCCTGAAATTTGAACGAACCATCAATGAAAACAATTAAATTACCCTTTGTGCTTGAAAACATTCGTTGTTTTTCCTCCAACACAAGCCAAAACCACATAAATACCAATAAATATCAATTCATAATTCATGAAGTACAGGTCTTTGTCTACTTTAGCCCAGATTGCAAATTCAAAACGCCCATTTTTCGCATGCTAGAATATATGAAATCACCTCATTTCCATACATTCATCATTATTGTTTGTACGATGCTTATTGACATGTTTTCCATTGCCTGCTTAAAATTTCATTACTTCGGAAATAATTTCCGAAGTGTGCCATTTCGAAACGTGTCGCTTTTGCTGAACATTTGCATGACAATAACATGTCACGTAATGGCAGGCCGGTTCTTATCTGTAAAAGGCACCAAAATCTGAATTCTTATAATTCATAACTGAAAAGTTTATGGACATTTCAGGTTGTGTTGAAAAAAAAGAAAAAAGAACAGCGAACTTAACGATTCTTCATTAAGTTATTCACAAAAACAAGCGCATATTTTAGCAAACCTAAAGTCAATAATACAAGATGTATTTCGTGGGTTTATTTATTTTTTTTCATTTCATTTCATTCGCAAAATCATAGCACGCAAAAAAATCATTTTTTGTTGTCCAATTTTTATCTTTTGACGTAAGGGGACAACTGCGTACAAAACGAAATAAAGCGGAAAAAAAGAAGAAGAAAAAAAGAAATGAAAAAGAAGGAAAAAAACGAAAGAGAAAAGAAAATCAGATCGCAAATAGACACTTTTATGTAAGTGCGCAAACTGTTTAAATCAATGCAGAGAAACATTTCTCTGTCATACCAAAGGACTGGCAACACGCAAATCACATTCATCATTGAAGCAGTGACATCTGGCGGGGAGAAAGTAAACAAAACTTATCCCTTGCGAATAAGGCCAGGCGAAGTTTTTTTATATCTCTACATGAAAGAGAAGCAGGAAAAGAAAAATAAAACCCAAGAATGTATATTTTCTGTCCATTCCAAAAATAAAATGGATCTGGAGTTTTCTGGTTTTCGTCGAAGTTAAACAGAACAAATTGTGTTTTCGGGCTATGATTAATTGCGTTGTTTTTGAAATGGGGAAAGCAATATTGAATTATGTTTATGTTCAAAAATCTAGAATTCAGCTTAGCTCATATAACGATTTTTATGATATTTACATATTTGATTGTAAACATTAGTGGTTTAGGATAAAAATTCCAATCCAATCTTCAGATTACATACGATCAATTTTAATGAAAGTAAATAACGACTCCTCCAAATACAAGTGACAAGCATGAAATATTGCAGAAATTATGGATTATTCAGACAACCTCAGACTTATGGACTAAGACCTTCTAGAGGTTCAATAACTAGGACCCTATTAAGCCATCCTACAAGTATATAGATGCAGCAAAGTTTTGGGACCAGTCTTAAAATTGTTTTGTTTCGCGAGTCTTTCTTTTCATATGTAAACACACATTTTTTATCATTTTCACAATTTTCACATGTTTTTCGTTGATGATGTTAAAACACTGTATGTAATCCCATTTTTGTTCACTAAAGTTCCTACGCACAATCATCCAAACTGCAAACCGGAGATTTTTATCTATGGAGTCGTGTTGGGTGTCGTAGTGTAAAGTAAAGTTGAACTCAGCGCCAATATTAAAATAAAGTTTTTCCTGTTTCATGCCTTGATGCTTTTGTCATATTTCTTCTCTTTTCATACACAATATGTAGCATAAAATTAATTTCAATATAATGATTTTTTTACTCGGTACGTCTCTGGTTATAATGCCCGTGTCCATTTTCAAATCATCTAAAGCAATCCTAAAAGTTTAGAAATATATACAAAGCAATACGATTCTACATTGTACCCAAAATTTTTGGCATAATAATTGATTCAATAGGAGACCGTTAAGGGGGTGCGTGGACGAAACGCACAGCCTCTGGGGCCACAATCTTCGACTTCAAACAAATTTGCAACTTGCCCCTATTTTGATGAGTGAATCTAATTAAGATCTTTACCTGAGGTTCTTGGTCAGCTGACATTATCAGCTGCTAACAAGTTGAACTGTCTCAATTCCGTATCATGTCACAGACGCAGTTTAATTCTTACAATATTATGAAAGGTGTTAACATAATAATTTTGTGATTTAAATGACGAATAGGAAAGTTTCAGTTCACTATAAGACAGACGTGATTAGAAAAAGAAACTTATTTTGACAAAGGGATGTTTAAAACGTCGAGTCACATCCAAATCCGAAATCATTTTTTTGATATTTACTAGCTGCATTTCCCGGCGTTGCACGGGCTATCTCGAATAATGCGTCATTCCCTAGCGGATAGAAGAAGTGAGGTCATGTGACACAAACGCTTAGATAAACCAGCGTTGCTGGGGATGCATATTTTTTTATACTACGCCATCCATATAGCATTGTTGCATTGTGGAGGATCCATATTGTATTATTGTTACTTTCAACGATGAAACAGAAACAAGCAATTGAATATTTGTTGAAACAATGAAAACGGTTTGATTTGCGCTACAACAATGAAAGTATTGTTGTCAATTATTTTTTAATTAATATCATTCATACTAATTAAATTTTCGGAATTTAAATGTTTGAAATGGATTCCTTGAATTATTCCCAATCTTTTGGTACTATCCGCGCGCTTCTCCATTCAGCGGTTTCTGAGAAGACAGTCGAATTTTAATAGTGTAGATAAAATCATTAAAACATATTAATTTCACTTTACAACAATAAAATGTAATTTCATTTCACAACAATAAAAAATTGAGTTCATTTTACAGCAATAAAAAATTAATTTCGCTTTACAACAATAAAAAAAATAATTTCACTTTATGTACTTACTTCATACGAGAAAATAAATATAAAGCAATGTAGTTTATGAAAAGAGAAATATTTTTACAGAAATATATAGAAAAATAATTCTTACAGTTCAATTACAACACAGCACAATGCAACAATTCGTACATTGATTACAGTTTCAGTTTCAGAAGCAACACAATTAATTATTTCCAAGAAAAAAGAATGGTTAAATATTAAGCAAAAAAAATCTTCAATGCATATACAATGTTGAATAAGAAGATATAAATATTAACAAAAGTAATAATTAGTTATAAAATGAAAATAAGGTAGTCTTTTCCCATAATGAGTGCGGAATTCCTTAGAGAAATTTCTTGTTTCATAAGACCATTCATTTCCCATTATATTTTTATCAACGTATTCCAAATTGTCTTCAAATATTAACTGAGTCAATCAAACACCGAATATGCTTTAGAATTAAAGCACATATTCATTTAACATCCAAATGGATAAATAAAATATCAATAAGTAAAAGGAAATATATAATTAAATATATTTTTGAATATAAATATTTGTTCAAACAGAGCAAATGTGAGAAGAATTGTTAAGTACTGCTTTGTAAAATATTAGTGTGGTGATGTTCATTGTTCTATTAGATATCATTAAACTGAATTTCCTTGTTAAAAATATAACCTTAATAATGCTTCAAAATTACTAAGAAATGATGTAGTTTGAGTAAAAAAACAGGAATTTATTTTTTGCAATGTATAAAAAGGCAATTTGCATTAGATTACAAATAGAATTTTTTATCGAAACTATAAATTAATTTTTTAGATTAAAAAGGGATTTGAATATTAAGAAAAAATAACAGCGTGGCATTGCAATGTTGAAAAGAAACATGAAAAATATTGACTCAACTCGAAGCAGGCTTAATAATAAAGGAATAAGATACTCATTTTCAAAATAATGGGTATGAAATTCTTTAGAGAAATTTCTAGTTTTGTAAAACTATCTATTTTCCATTACTTTTTTATAAAAGAAGCTAAATTATCTTCGAAAATTGTGTGAGTCAATCAAATATCGAAGTATATATCAGTAATAGAACATAAAGTTGTTTGAAGTCAAGATATTACCAGTAAGTAATATCCCAAATTTACTTTCTTATACCAAAAGATGCAATTTATGACTAAAGCAATACAGCAAAAGTAATTAAGTCACAACAAATAAGTTATTACCCATTCATGAAACTTCAACAAAATTTATACCCTAGGGTAAAGCACTTTTCGATCAAATATAAACAATAATAAAATATAAACTTGCATGCTTTGAAAAAACAAATAAATGAAATAAACGAATTTCGAAATATGTTAGCAAAATGATTGAGGTTTGCAATGAATTCGAGATGCTACTTAAATAATAATAAGTTAGAAAAAATAATAATAAGTAACATAACCCGGAGATAATCGAAAACATGCAACCGTATATCCCAGTTTATTTATGTTTTCATTAAAATTACATACATTTTGCGTAAAAAGCAAACTTTGGAAGAAACATGAAACGTAATCGAAGTCCGCTTCTTTTCCTCTTAAAATGAAGCACTGATAAAACCTAATTCTTTTGGCAAACGATAAATAAAAAAAGGGACGAATATTAATGGAATGTGGAATTCCCTCTTCGAATGTGATTATTCACGAATATTCGCTTGCTTATTTTTTTCCCGCGGCAATGCAGATGCAGAACGAAAACAATTTAGTTTATCATAATAACTTGGTTATTACATAAATAGAAGCATCCTTTGGAACGTATTTTTAAAAGAACTGCAATCATCTGCCATGAAAAAGTTTGAAGAAATAAAAACTAGAAAAAATTTCAATTTCGAATTCATATTTGCTTTTATTAAGTTTAGTATTTAATCAGTGGCAACGCGTCTTCTTTTTACAAGTTAAAGATTTTTTTTTAATTCTCGTGATTCTAGTGTTCTTTTTTTTCAATCTTCGAATAAATTCTACCGTTATCTTGGAAAAGCCCTGCATTTGTTTTGAAATTTAATTTTCTACGAAATTGTATCTGTTTTTATCTAGATTGAATATTTCGGAATTAGTTTTCATGCTTGTTTAATGCTGACAGCACTCCCGCTTTTAGAATTTCAGAAATGCTGATGTCGGCATTATCTTCATCCAAGCGTGCATGCTGTTTTGTTCAGAGAAGTGGAATATATTTATACATTGTTTTTCATCTCCATCGAATTCGGATATCATATTTAAGGAATGCGTTTCAGAAAAACAGAGAAAATTAAACATAGCTCCATTTAGTTAATAAGGTTTTGTTATTTACATTCGTGGGGGATATTGAGATGGGGAATATATCTTAGAACAAAATAAAAAGGGAATTTTCCAGAAGATATTCCCGATGGTACGATTATGTATAAGAGATATTTTTTCATTGCTTTTTCATATGCATAATGCAAAAAATACACTAAATAGCTCAGGCGGTACTTATTCTTCTGTTACCTAGTTACTCGAAATCACGTCTGTGATTCCACTGTAGAATAATATGCAATTTTTCTTCCATATGCGAATTTAAAGAAGACTACTTGTCAATAATATCAAAGCTCTTATTAGCTGCATAAAATGCATATGTCACCGTTAACATATATAATTCTGTTATTCTAGGGAATACCTAGTTATTCTATAGAATAACTGATCAAGTCTGTTAAAATCTGTAATAGATTTACAATTTCACAGTTTACCTAGTTTTTCAATGAAATAACTAGTTATTCTATAGAATAATTAGTTATTTCATTGAATATTTAATGATAGACCTTTAAAGTGTAAAATAAACAATTTGAGATTAAAACAAGTTCTCTGTTTTATATGCTACACACTGATTGCAAAACAGCCATAACCGGTTCAAAACGACTAAGACCCCTTTAATGACAATTTCCTCTATAAATGGAGATTCCTTTCATTTAATGAGCTAGGGAAGCTACTAGGTTCCAACTCCCGTTGCTTTCGAAGCCGTAGAATGTTTTTTAATGTTAAAAAAAAATTCCGGTGCCCATATAAGATGCCGCAAACACAAATAAACAATTTCACTAACAAGCTGGATGAATCATATCGGGTATTTCACACTTTAACGATATGTGGATAGTTATTCTATGAAATAACTAGTTAAAGTGTGAAACACAATGAAATTTTACACTTTAAATGACTCTATCAGTTATTCTATAAAATAACGGATTTCATACTTTAACGATAACACATACATAAATCGAGAATGAAACATCAGAAGCAAAATCCATAAATGTAAAATAGAAGAGAACATTTTAAGAAACTGTATGCATACAAAAAATAAACAAAATATTTTTAAAAAGGACAAACAGGAAATCATCTAAGCACACAGGATTTCCTGCTGTCGAAGTATCTATCGGTTTTAATTTTTAAATTTTCCATTCTTTATCAAGCAATCATTTATTCCAGCTTTGCATAGGCCGCATTGATTTGTGGTAAGATCGCGACTTTGGGGCGGGAGGATACCCGGTTCGTATCCCTATTCCACTGGGGAAATTATCAAACATTTTCATTTCAAAAGCACTTAAATATTCACATAGGAAAACTAACAGAAAAACATAAGAAAGGCGCAGTTCGTGTCCGTGCCCTAGATTTTTCGTGAAAACGTCGGGATAAAATCATAAAACAAGTATTTCGTATTAATATGTAATGGGGAACTTCAGCATTTTTTTTTTATTTTTTAAATCGATTTAAAATGCTTCGAAACGAACAATAACATAGAAAAAAAAATTCTAGACAGTTTTGTTTTTTTTAAATTTGCAATCAAAGTTCGACTCTCAGAAAACGCGGGAAAAACGATCCATTTTGGCGGGAAACGGGTCTGACGTCAAAATTGCCAGACGGGGGAGAAACACTCTTCCTTCCCGTTCGCGCTCTATAGAGATTCTCTTTTTTTCTATACTTTCCGACTGTCGAATCAGATAAAATAATGTCGGAAAGATACAAGTATTGTATTGTTCCTAAATGTCGTAATACAACTGTAACGGCACCCGATAAATTATTTATCAATGTGCCAACAAATTATGTTATTAGCAAAAAGTGGTGTAAAGCGATGAAGAGAGATCCGAGGCTAAATCCGGAATTATCAGCAAGCAGCGTTCGTCATGTCTGTGGAGATCATTTTGATGTGAGTTATTAATCTATATTATACCTATTAAAATTGTATATCATGAAGCACAGTAAATTCAGAATTCGATATCTTTTTTGTTTTTAAAAGAAGTATAAGGTAAGGTTAGCAGCAAAAAATTAAGATATTTTAAAGCAAATAGTTAAAGTTAATTAGTTTTTTCCCATTTCATTACATGGAATTTATTTTTTTACCCTTTGAGAGTCATTGCCCCTCAAAGGGTAAAAATATAGAAGATCCTACCTTCTTTAAGAATCTTTTTTTTTTTTAAATTTGCTCATGTTAATTTATAGCATAAATTTTTTCAATGGATATTCGAATGTTTCTTATATTTTTTTAAAAATTAGCAGTACGATTGAAAATCAACAAGAATATCTTAAAAATTAGTTTAAATTCGCGACTTTTTTTATAATAAAATTCGTTTTCATTTGTAGTTCAACAAAATAATTCGCAGAATTAACTTTTGATTCAAAATAAATTCTTTATATTCAATGAATGCATTAAAATCAAAATTAGTCTTCAAAAGTTAGTTTGCTCATCAATTATTATAGTTCAGAGAAGGTGGGATAAATTTATCTCATCGGGCATCTCGAGTTTGTTGATGGCAGCACTTAAATTCCTAGATCAGTCGCATTTGGTCTGGTTTGAATATTGTTATAAATTTATATAGCTTTTTATATATAATTCAAAAATTAACTAACATGAAGAAAAAAACTTACTTTGCAGTAAAGAAGGCTTACTACTTACAGATACTTTGTTCGTATCTTTTCTTTTTTTTGCAATTTACGAAAGTGGTTACAGTTTTATCATTTTTAATTTTTTAGTGTATTTCTTTATATAAGTTATTTTTACCAGATTTTATATTAATTAGTATAAACTAGTATTTTAAAATTAATAATAGTACAAAGGAAATAATTTATATAGTAAAATAAAGCGTAGTAAAATAAAACTATATAAAATAAAATTAATTTTTAAAAGGCATGTGTTTTTAAAAAAAATGCCGTGCCTGAAATTATTTTGAACGGAACTTCTGAAATAAATAAATTCCTGTTTTTTTTCTGTAGGCATACGAAATTTAATACATCATGCAAAATCTTTCCGTTCTTGCTTGTGCAACAGAAATCGCAGCGTCTTCTCGGAATGCCCGAGGGCCCCTCTGCGATTTATTGTTGCTTGATGGTTTCGAAAACCTATCCGTTTATCTAAGGCAAATCCTTTTCTGTATAATATAGAGCCCTGTTCCGGTAACTGAAGGGAAGGTCAAAACAACTTTTCTTATGAGATAATTTACGAGCCGGCGTTTTGTGTCCAGTTTCTTTGTCGGAGCTGAATAATTACAGACACATGTACTGACAAAACATTTGTATTCCTTCCCTTGTAATAAAATAAGTAAGCGATCAGGATTTTACTGATAGAAAGTGAGTAGCTTGCTTTGTTCCGAAGCTTTCAAAGAGATCCATAAAAATACTACAGAATAGTGTGTCACATTTGAGTGCTGATTGTTGGAAAATCTGTTGCATTCAGAGAGATACACATTCTTTCAAGGCATTTTCAAATAAAGGGCTGACGATACGATTCGCGGAAGAGTCTCAAATTATCCGATTTAGCTTGTACAAAACCAATATCCATCGTGAAATTGAACGTTGTATAGTAGAAAAGCTAAAAACTTCACTTTTAAAATGTTAGCTGGTACAAACGCCTTGATTCAAAGCAGAATACAGCACTAGCGAAAGAGAAGTATGCGAAGGAAGGCACCCTCTACGTCAGATTCTACTCGGCCAATGAGAGTGCGTTTCGGATTGCATCATGATTCCTGCTATTTCAGTGCATCTTTCGCTCTCACTATTTAAATAAATAAATTTTTTTGTAAAATTTCACTTGCATATTTGTAATTAGAATGATTTTTTCTACAAATACAGATGGCTTTCATGTGTTTTTAAAAAATGCTGAAGTTCCCCATTTAATTATAAACCTCTTTAATACAATATTTACACAGAGTAGTATAATGGTTACAAAATAAATGAATCACAAGCTACCACAGACCCTTGTTACACGCGATAAACTTGTGACGATTTTCACGAAAAATCTACGGCGCGGACTCGAACTGAGCGTTTCTTATGTTTTATTCAGAGTAACTTCTGTTAGCGCCATCTGTTGACAGTATATTGAACTACATTTCGCGTATGCACAGTAAAACATTATTTACCGCAAAAGTTAATATTTCCAGTAATATTCAAATTTTTGAATTCAAATTTTAATGCAATGTTTATTTTACGTATTGTCAAGTGTTTTGTAAGTTTCGTAGGATTCGAAAGAAAACTCTGCATGCTATAATAAAAAAAACATGCCGAGTTTGAAATTTTCAATTTAATACAGATTTTCACTTATATTCTAATATTTTTTTTAATCTCTCACTTTGGGTCCTAGTAATACTCCTCAAGATCTTTAGAATGAATCAACCTCCTAGCTGAACGTGTTTCCATGCTACACTTATTTATATTCTTACATAAAGCTAATTCATAATAATTACGCGCATGCACCTAGACTGGTACGATGACGTCGCAGGCAAAAACAAATACTCTGCGACAAGCTCTTACAGATATGATCTGTCTGTTGTGGGGTCAACCAATCTTTTCGCATTATTAGTCTCTTAGTTATTACCGATTCAAATCTGACGGTATTTTGTCACACAAGAAAGTTCGACCGACTATCACTGTACCGAAGGAAAAGATGTTTTCACGTCAAAAAGGGGGAAATTTAACCCACACAAACAAACAGCCAAAATGGTTATTTTCTTAACAACCCCACTCCCACAAAAAAACGACACATCACATTCCAAAACAAAATGTTACTAGAGGTCCCACAACTTTCTCCTTAAAACACGCACTCAAGCACAAAAAAATATAGATGCTACATTTTACATATTAGAGGCGCCCGCCGGAGGAAATAATTAATAAACAGTAAGCATCCCTTTAAATACAACATTTGTACGATAAAACTTAAAAATAAACTGTAAAATTACCATATTTAGTATTAAGGGTTTCTTTTAATGAAAAGTATTGAGAACATACTGTACAATACTAAAATTCTGGAGTGAGTTAAAGGCCTTTAATTTTCATAGAAGATGCAAGGTAAGCACATATAAAACAATTCAGAAATAAAAGCAATTTATTTCCATTTTTAGTTTTGATTTTGAATTATAGAGACATTTTAACTTAATTTTAATAGGTAAACTCAAAGAACAAGAGGAAGATTCAAATTATCGACGAATTAAAATTAAAACATTCGAATTAGCCAAGCTCTATTATATCTGGTAATTATAAAATCTTTAGTGAGGAAAATAATTCCGACTAGTTCGAGGTATATTATTGCCAGTAGAAAATATTAGTTGAAGATCATATTTAACTATTCACAAGAAAGTCATAAAATTATTATTATTTTTGTTTTGTAAGGACTAACGAACTTACTTATTCATTAGGAATGCTACGGTTAAAGTATTTTCTTCAGCTCGAAGCATATTATACAAGTTTAACATTTTCTACTGCATATTAACTTTGCCACTCACGAAACAAATTAATTATTTATAAAAGAAAGGATAAATCGTCTGCTTCAGTTAATTCCTTAAGGTCTAAAAGATTTTCATCGCACTTGAGTAATTACTGAACAGAAATAAATTTACTTCATTATTAAGAAGATGTAACATGATAATACAAGTGACTAGACGTAAAAAATAAAATTTATATGTCACAGTGTGAGAAATGTGATGTTAAAATTTATCGCGATGAGCATTTTGTAACAGAAAAAAAATTTGCAATGTGCTTTTACTTTCAAATGGAGAATAAGATGTTGTCAACTATTTCAATTAATTTAGGATTAGATTTATATTAAACGATTTGTCTCGCAATGAAATATTTTTTCATCCGAATCTAAGCAAGTGCAGATTTGACATTCACCATAAAAACAATAAAAAAATCTAAGCTTTATTGAGAATTTGACTCTGATTTACTAAGCAACAGACTTTCAGACAACACCCTGTTGTCAGTTAATTTGGTAAATAGACACTAATGAAAATTCCGCTGGAAATGCTTAATGCAATTTGGTGTACTGTTTGAAAATTGAAAATACTTTTTGAAAACTTGTATAATACACAGAAAAAATACTATAGTGTCGTGCTTGACAATTCTAACACATGATACATCATTAAACATTCAAGAGAATTTTTGTTTTATTTATACTTTTGAAACATTTGATAAAAGAAATAATTACACTTCTAATAGCACGACTTTAAACGTATTTTTTATTTTTATCTAGAATTCCAGGTAAAGTTCTTTTATTACTTAATCTGAAGAATGTTTAACAAAGCAGAAAAGGGCTTTTATTTAAGAGAAAATTTAATAACTGTCACTTTGTTCTGATATTAAACATTCTGAAATATACCAAATTCTATTCTTTTATAAGAGAATGAACTTAATGGTTGAAACTATTTATCGCTTGAAAAGTAGTCAGGACTCACCATTTCATGGAATACGCCTAAATTAATAAAAAGTCCAACACGTGACAGTTAACAACGCATTCTTGGATACTTTGAACGACAGAGAACACGCATCGCTAAATTAAGCCCGTCAGTGTTTTAAAATGTTGCAAAAGTCCAACCACCTTCAGTTTTAATATTGAATCACATTTTATTTTCTTAATGAAAAATGACACATAGTAGTGCTTCTCCCCGGAGATAATTTTGCGAGGAACTTTTCTTTCAGTTGAATTTAATTTCCTCCTTAATTTTGTTAAATTGGAGCGAATGCTTTTAACAAGGTTTTATTGCTTATCTGAAATCTCGTTTGCTGGCTTTAAATTCATTTTGTCTTGTTACTTTCTGGACTTAATCAGATTATGGACTATGGGGGCTTAGTTGAAAGGGAGATATTTTCATTCGTGTAACTTATTTTGTTTCTAGTTTCTGGGAAATTCCTAGATACCTTAAGCTAATTAAAGGTTTCAAATTTTTCGAGACGTATTAAAATAAGGTATTATTGCAATATTGTTATGTATATAAGTAATATTATTTAAAATGAAATTTCTAAAACTTGTTTAAATTTCTTTGCACAAGGATAATTTTTAAATTACTAACTATTGCATTTAAGCCATTTTTCTCATTTTTCACTACAAAGTGATATGCAAATCTTGTAATATAATATATTCTTTGCAATCACAAGTAGTCTTAGAGCAGTCATCATCTCTAATCTAAGGTAAAAAATTTGCAAGCTAAATGCATATAGGGACTAATTAAAGATTTCAACTTTTGTACAGAGTATTAAAAGAAGGTATTATTGTAATACTGTCACATATGCAAATAATATTATTTAAGATAAAAATTCTAAAACTTATTTAACCTTCTATGTGCAACAATAACTTTTAGTTATTAAATATTGTGTTAAGAATTTTATAATTTTTTATCAAAATGCGATGCATGAATCTTTAAGCATAATATATGTTTTGCAATTGAAAAGAATTTCAGCAGCAGTCATCAAATCTAAACTGAGGTAACCAGAAAAAAGCATTCTATGTGCAAGGATAACTTTTAAGTCACTAATTATTTTATTAAAACTTTCCGAACGAATTACCACAATGTGATTCATGAATCTTGCAGTA
>BGPR01038272.1:0-14788 GCA_013235015.1 Araneus ventricosus | reverse complement strand
AATGCTGGAAGTGCATAATATATATTTTCAAATTCTATCAGGTATTACACCTTCTATCTATCAGGTATTAATCAGGTATTAATTAAGTTTTATTCAGAAAGCATGTTAAAGAATAAGAATTCCATACTCATACATAATAATTCATGTTTTTTTTCTGGCTCCTTGAATTTCCTACATTTGGAATCTAAAACTGCAACAAGACAAGACCTTGACTGCTGCACCTCATTGCTTGCATTAGCTTTGGTGATATTTGAAGAATGTGTAAACTTCTAGATTTCAACCTTTCCTACCTAACATAATATTAATGGGAGCTGTTTAATTTGAATAATTCAAATTTTTATTAGCTTCAAATTATGCTTCACTGGAGGGTCATTCCATGTCAAATCAACACACTCTATAAACCTCACCATCTCGGATTTTCATGAAATTTGGCAGAGATGTACTATTGATATAGACTTGGAAAAATACCAAATTTCATCAAGATATGTGGACTCCTTTTTGAATTACAGCAATGTAATTTTTCAAAAATTTGCCTAAAAACCGCAAACGGAAATTTTTTGAATTGCTCTAGGAGCTCTCCTAATTGAGCCGGAGGCCTGGGACAGGTGTCATTTTACAGCATTTTGCATGCTCTTTCCAATGGTATACAACACACCATTGGAAAGAGGTTAGTATACAAAATGTTTTGTCAAAATTTAAATTAAAATTTTAATTTTAAATTTTTCAAAAAGTACTTATTTTAAAATTAATTCCATGAATAGTTTTGTATTGTTGTAAATCACCTGGCAAAATATTAATTTGGGATGACAATGGGTTAATAGTTAAAAAAATTTTGAACTGAAGTTTGTTTTTCATTAATTCCCTGTATTGAGCTGAACAATACAAGAAGGTTAATATTTACACTTCCGTGAAAATAAATATGAATGCTAACCTAAAGAAAGAATACAGTAATGAGTCTAAAATAATTAAATCGTACATGTTTTTGTACTTAGCAGAACACTTATTAGCTTTTATGATGAAAAGTTATTTTTACTTAATCTAATTCTTCATTTTTCTGCAAAACATAGCCAAGCCACCAGTTTCCTTCTTAGACAGTGGTGATATAACCTGACATGTCTTCTAATTTCAGTTTATTTGGATATTTTGACACTTCTTTTCCCCAACCCTGCAAATCATATGAAAAGTATTTCACCAATAATGTTGGTGCAGTTTTGAGAATGAATGCATGATATTGCTTGGTTCCTTGGATAGCTAATGCTTGATCAAGGTGACTTTTCAAGAACAATTCTGATTCAGCATATTCCTCTTGGGTTGAGTAGGTAAAATCTACCTTGGTAATATTTTTTACAATCCACTCAAAAAGTTGTCCTGGGGTTCGAGTTTGATTTTTATATGGTCATTGTAAACTAGCACAAGGTGCCAGTCTCTTTATTGAATCCCCTATTCCTTCACAAGATCCTTTTCTATGTTCTGTGACCAAAAAATAACACTCTCCTTTCACTTTAAAATCTTCCTCATGAAAGCAGAAGTTCAAAAAGTTTTTCTTATTTTTGTATTGGGTGGGTCTACCACCTATCGTCTGAAAAATAAAAAAATCTTGTTTGGAAGTTTTTGAAATTTAGATGTCGGAAAGGGTAGGAGTTTTTTTAAAGGTGTAAACAGCAACTGTGTTGTGCTCTAGGCAGTCAGAAACAACTATGTAACTAACATGTTCAACTTCGTTTTCCTGTTTGAAATATATTACAAAAGGATGAATTGTGACTTGTTGGCTTGTCCAGTGATACCTGTGTGCTTCATCTTGCTATGCTATAATTTTCAAAAAAATCACAGGTGACAACAAACTCTTTGAGATATCCTTTTCTGTAATTAAAAAATGCTCCTTGTTGTTTGGCAATGAAGTTGTGCTGAACCAAAGAAGACGACTTGCTGCAGAATAAATCAATACATTTTTCCGAAGATTTCTAAGAAGAAGGTTTTTAGAAAGGAAAGGATTTCTAGGAAACTTGTCTTTGGCCAACTGAAACACACTGGTGGAACTTGTTCAATCAAATTTACAGCAAAGGATTCTTTCCAAATTGTACCTTCTCAGTTTCACTTGGACAGTAAACACATTTCCCCATATGTTGCAATCAATTGTTGATGGGTTAGAAAGTACTTTTGGTAGGCATTGCTTGTAATTTTTTATGTTACCATTTGTTACAGTATTCATTTTAGCATTGTCTATAATCAATTTGACATTTTGGTAAGTTAGGCATACACAAACAGAGTGTGTGCCACTTTGACCAGCTAATACACAATGTTTCGTCTCAACTCAGCAAATTTAAAGAAACCTATTTTTATGCAAGGAAACTTGTCTTTGAAATGTTTGTAAGATTCTTTAAAGTATGAAAACACCTAATATAATGAATGAAATTCTTAAGAAATTAAGATTGAACAAAGAAGAAGCAGTTTAAAGAAGCCACCAGATGAACTCTTCTTCCTTGTGCTGTCCAGAAAACTGCTCCTTCCTTGTTCAATCTTAATTTCTTAAGAATTTCATTCATTATGTTAGGTATTTTTTGTATTTTCATTGTTATCTTGGTTGCTTGCAGCACTCTCCAGATGCTTTGTTTATATCTTATTTTAATTTTATTTGTTTTGAATTGTGTTTTTACCTTTAATGTCATTGTTTTATCTGTTTATTGTTAAAGTATGAGCTAATAAGTATTGTGCCAAGTACAAATATGTACGATTTAATTATTTTAGACTAATTGCTGTATTCTTCCTTCAGGTTAGCATTCATATTTATTTTCACGGAAGTGTAAATATTAGCCTTCTTGTATTATTCAGCTCAATACAGGGAATTAATGAAAAACCAGCTTCAGTTCAAATTTTTTTTAACTATTAACCCATTGTCATCCCAAATTAATATTTTGCCAGGTGATTTACAACAATACAAACTATTCATGGAATTAATTTGAAAATTTTAAAATATGTACTTTTCGAAAAATTTAAAATTAAAATTTTAATTTTTACAAAACATTTTGTATACTAACCTCTTTCCAATGGTATGTTGTATACAATTGGAAAGAGCATGCAAAATGCTGTAAAATGATACCTGTCCCAGCTCTCCAGCTCAATTAGGAGAGCTCCTACAGCAATTCAAAAAATTTCCGTTTGCGGTTTTTAGACATATTTTTGAAAATTTACATTGCTGTAATTCAAAAAGGAGTCCACATATCTTGATGAAATTTGGTATTTTTCCAAGTCTATAACTATAGTACATCTCTGCCAAATTTCATGAAAATCTGAGATGGTGAGGTAAATTTTGTTCTAAAACTGTGTTGATTTGAAATGGAATGACCCTGGATTAACATTTTAAAATAGAGAAGTAAATAAAAAAAACCCATCAATATGAGGTCAAGTGTTGCAGTTTAACTACAGTGCCAGATATCGTACACAAGTGTCAGCAATATATCGGAAATATTTCCAAACTGTTTAAAGTTGTTAATCAAATTCAAACAACTTTTAATAATTAAGAGGCAAAAAAAAAAAGATGTGTTAATATGGAACATCTTAGTGATCAAGTACAAGGGAGTTTTACAGAGCATTCCAGTATCAGATTAACAGGCCACTTTCAAGTACATCTCGGTGAAAAATCTCTGAGCAAAAGCTGGCATCAGCGCTTCTTAAACTGTGGGTCATGTCCCCCAAGTGAAGTTGCGAAAACTCTATCAAGACCTTTTCAGCATATTCATTAACACTGAAAGCCAGTGGCGTACCTACATAAAATGGCACCCAGGGCAAATACCAAAACTGCGCCCCCCCCTCCCCCTCTTTTTTCTTTTCAAATGTGATTCGCATTTTCTTTCCGGAAACTTTATGCCGGGGAGTGCAAAGATTAAAAGCGCAAATAAACTTAAAAAATAACATATAAAACATTTTTGAGTTGAAAATAACTTATAAAACACTTTTGATGGGATTTCAGTCCCTGATTCTTTCTTCTTCATTGCATATTTTTTTAATACAAACGAAGCTAAAATAAGAAAAATCACGCTTTTAACTAGAAGGTTAAAAAAAATTTCATAAATAAATTATAAATTCTTAAATATTTCTCTGACTTTTGAAGGTAATCGAAAGAATTCCCTTAGTTTTATTTTTGACAAATTAATTTTGTTAGGCCAGACAAATTTTTGCAACATAATGAATATCAAATAATTCATTTCATGCTGAATTATATTAAAGTAGCTAAATATTTCCGTTCAAATATGAGGTGAAAGTGTTAAATAAACATACAAAAGAACCTGCAGCAAAGCTTCTAGAATTATAAAAGTGTAATTTTATAAATTTAGATCATTCATTTTATGCAGTGCAAAGAGGAATTTCGTGTTTTCTAATTAACCATATAAAAAAATTAAAGATGTTTAACTGGATAATAGTATAATTTCAATTTTTCGGATTTAATTATTTTCAGGGATGAGATTGGCAAAAGCAAAAGACGAAATCATATCTAAAAAAAATTTGTACCATTATTTATACGCAAGGAGTGTTTTAAGAAGTAAAGATCGAACAGGCAACATGATGAAAATATTACTATAATAATTAATAACTTAATATTTAGAATTAAGTATGTCGAGAAAAGAATATTTAACATTATTAACTATTACCAGAATTTTCTTTCAAAATGGAAGATAGAAAGGTTTCTTTTCTTTGTGCAAAGCGAATTTTCGGAAGAAAAGCAAATTTCGCGGAGGAAGAAACCACTCCACGTTTTTTTTTAAACTTGAAATCTCTGCAAATAACAAAAAAAAGCGAAATCCATCAAAGCGAAGTCTATCCCTGTATTTGCAAAACAAACGGAGAAGGGTAATCTGACAGAAAGCTATGTCTGCTTGCTGTAACAACTGGTGAGATTAAGCTTTTAAATGTCGGGTTTCAGCAAAGACATTCCAGATTTTATCGTGATAAAGGCCTGAACTGAACATCTTAATTAAACTAAAACACTGAAATTGAAGTAATCAGTCTAAAATTTAAATTTAGAATAATTTTCACTGAAATAATGAAAATATATACATTATCGACATCATATCAAAGAACTTCAGGCATGGGCATGCGATATCATTTCTTAAATTATTATCTTGATCAGGATAATAATCTTGAAAACTATTTTTCATAAAGAAAAGTATTTACAAAGGCATTATTACTTTATTTGAAAATCTTTTGTTGGAGAAAAAATCTGCTGTAAACCTATCAAGAACATTTATGACAATTGCATCTACGTTCTATAAACACTATCGCATTTTCATCATACAAATTATGCAAATATTCAGTGTTAAAAACAATGAGATAGTGAATTTATGTCTTTAAAGTTGCGAGTGCCTACCTGCACCAAAAAGTGGACGAATATTTCCGGTTTCACTTTGCCGGAGAAAATTGGAATGACAATTACAACCATTTATCACCAATTTCCAAAGAAACTGATATCCATTCAGTGTTTATCATGCATACTGTGAGAAACCATAGGAACCATCAGGTCAGAAGAAAGCAACAGGAACCTGTGGATAATCATCCCTAACCTACTAGGTGGGAGCCTTAATTTCGCATTAGGGGTTGGGTCAGCAAATCTCTGAAATATAATATTAACTTTGTTATTGTCATGCTGAGGGTTTTCCGGTTGTAAAATGATGTGTATCCCTTAAGATTTTCCACACTGTTAATCATTTCTCAATTTTTAAGAATCTTAGGAATAGAGCATCAAAAAAACCTACTTTATATTAGTACTAACTAATTAGTTCCTTAATTTTGTACCCCTTACGCTTCCCGATCAGGGCTTAAGCCCCATCCTTGATTACACTTAACTGCTGAAAAGCAAAAAGTATTGCAGAACTTTTGCTTACAAGATTTCATTCATGTTTCATAACATACTGTTAACCACATTTTTTCTTTTCTGCTATTATTTCTTTTTTTAAAGAAAAAGTGGAATTGGATGAGAAAAGTTTAAGCACGTAATATGTCTAACTATGTTTACTCAACAACTGTAATATTATAGACAGGACAGACCCTTCTTTCCAAATTTCAAACAATGCTTTGTAAATATGAGGAAGAGTGTGTGTCAAATTTAAAATTACATAACAAAAAGAATTTACAGGTATTCAGTGAGAAATTGCTGCAAAATTAAGCACCTTTAAGTAAAAAAACTAAACATCACCTTTGATATAAGCTTGGTCATCGACCTATTACGTATTTAAGCATAGGATTTCTGTTTTATAAAACTATAGTTTTATTGAAAAATTTAAAAAATATATATTTTTTAATTTTAAAATAAGTTTTTAAATTTATATCTTATTTCTTGTATTTACACAGTCTTGCTATTGTAAAATAAAGGCTGTCTTTTAATTTGAAAAAGATCAAAATGACTAAGCAAATTCTCATTACTAAAAATTAAGTAAACTTTTATAAGATTAACCATAAAAAATCATGAAACATTTCTAACACATAAAATTCAAGAAATTATCAGTTAATTTGCCCCTTTGGGATAATCATTCCAATATACCTGCAGTACCATTTTGAAGAAAGGGGTGGGAAAAAAGATCATGTAAGCCCAGTCTAGAAAGGTTTGAAAAGCATTGAATATAGTTTTGAAAATTGCGTACACATGTTGGGAGAGGCTCTGAATGAACATACTAAAGCCCTGGTCCTGAGGAGACTCAGTTCACATCTGGATTTCATCCTCTTTTTTTTTTTTAAATTTTAGTTTTGTATATTTAGCTTTTGTAGTTTCTAGGTAATTTTATCATCATCAATTTGTTATATTACATGCAATGAAAATTGAAGTTTTGAGATATTCAAGAAAAAATTAAAAAAGGGGATGAAACCCAAGAGACCAGAATCAACCTCCCCCCCCCCACTCAGGACTGTATGTTCCAATTTTCAAACACATCATTTAATGTTTTGCTCACTACTCTTTGCCTCCAGCCGACTGGACTATAAGTGTTATTTTTACACGTGTTGACACTCCTGGAACCATCTCACCTGGATTCCTTCCTCCGGTTTCTTTTTGATACACCCAATAGACAAAGCTTTATGACTATCCTTTCAATTTATCATGTTATTCAACGCGTCTGGGAAATAAAAAGAATGCTTTCTAAATTCTCAAAGAAAACTAACACTTTTTAAGGACCTTTTTCACAAATTAAGCACATTTAAAGGTGCTTAAAATAGTTTCTCAAATTTAAGCATTTTCATGGAAACGTCATCCCTACAAATAGAATACACACCACACCTCCTCAAGAAGATTAATCTTACAAGTTGAATTGAAATCAAAGTCTATGCTCAATCTATAATTGTATCGATTTATTTGGGTATGATTAGGCCATATAAAAAACTCCAATGAAATATGTCAATTATTTCTAGAATAATGATACATATTCTGTTAGAAGTACCATAAACTCTTACCATTTAGTAAAATTAAAGCTAATGTTTGTACAAAACATATTTGACAAGATTGCAGTTTTAAATATCTTCACAACAAATACTGCTATTATCGGTTTTTCAATTCCAAAACTTTGTTGAAGTTCTTATCTAGACATATGGCTGAAGGTGCATACAATAAATATTCTCACCCGCTGGATTAAAGAATTATTTCCAGCAGACACTAAACCTATGAAAAGAATGTTTTTTTGCGATTCTTGCCATGGTTCAACTTAATAACTTTTAAGGCCAATGTATCTTGTACATTAACAAATAATAAGAGTTAAAGATAAGGTAGCGTCTTAAACAGAATTAGTTCACTGAGACTAAGCACGAGTATTCAAGAAAATGGCTAATATCCATGCAAAATGGTAACGTGAAAATAACTTAAACTGTTACATTTATTCAAAATAGGCTTGGTTATCAACATATTCAATTCTTACTTCAGCTTTAAATTACTAGCATTAGAATTACAATGTTAATACGTTTAGATGTTAAGTAAAACCCTATTTAAAATAGTCACTGTAAGAAACAGAATCTCCAGCTCTTGCCGAAAAATAGTTGGTCCCATTCAAAAAAATATAGAAAGATCCATTACATTCCTTCCAGCAAACTGAACCCGTCAGCAGAAACAGATAGAATTTCAAAGAACAACGCCAAAATTTCCTTGTTGGAAAACCTGCTCTAGAGAAAAAAGAAATTGAAGCAATTTACCTGAAAATATTTTGCATCGAAATTATTAATAATAAGATATACATGCAAGTAATCTGCAGATTTTGTTGAACAAAGGTAAAGCCTGACACGAAAGTGCAAAAGAATTCATATCAAATAGACAATATTTTAATAGAGGTTCCTATTGATGAAGTTTAATCTCTCCATTAAATCATAAGGATCCTTTAAGATACATTACCCGAAAGCTTGAAAAAGTTTGCCAGCGAAGTCAAAGATGTTGAATGTTTGAACTTTTGAAGAATAATGAGAATATTAACGGAACCAAGAATCATTAATATTCATAAAAGAAATGTACAGAAATGCTGGATTATTTTAAATGTAGATGAAGTAAAATAAAAACTCATTTTCCTAGAATTTGTATTTTGAGTATTATTAAATTAAATGTTAAAATGCAATGCATATAAACATCCAACGTTTACGAGTTTCATAATTTTTATTGTGCAATTTTAAAATTTAAGTAAATCTTAATTTTAAAATACGACACTTATTAAAAACGTAATTATCATAATATTTATGGTATTTTGTTTATCTTGGAATCCTTATTACAATCTATTCAATTTAAATAATGACTCTACGTTTTAAATCCCCGCACCCTTGTATGGGAAACTGAATCCTGTCCAAAACAAACTTTTTATAGTCCCTTTCGACTCCGTTTAGTACAGGTTTTACTGCATAAATTGAATAGTTCAATACTTGAAAGAAATGCTAACTACTTTTAGCTAATTATTACAATTAGAGGCAAAGAAACAGCGTACCAACCAAGTACCAACTACACTGATGAAAAACTTCAGATACAACCGAATCATTATACTTGTGTGGCAAATACGAGGAGAATCTTCGCAATAGGGTACAGAAAATCCTGTTCAGCAACACTGAATTGTATACTCGTAAATTCAAGGAATTTGGGAGTAGAATGCATAACCACTTTCCAACTTCCACAATATCAACAAACCAACAGCATGAATATTTAATAAATTGCAATATCTATAAATTAACATTTGTAAATAGAATATCCAGTAGCGATGGTTTTATCTTCAGATATCATCCCTTAATAACTGCACAGCTTTTAATATGAGAAAAGAAATTCAACTCTAATTTCATTCCATCTTTATGAAAATCACAAAGTTCGAAGTTTCATGAAAACCTTGGGATTCGATACACACAACCAAGAAGCTAAAGTTTTATTACTGTTAATCTGAAAACTATAAATAGTAATCAACGACTGACAACATGCCTCCTACATCAAGTCTACTTCAGGATGACAAGAAACCTACTAGGCCAGTTAATGCATCATTTTATACACAATTTGCCAATCATTACTAAATTATCATAGCTGTACTATACATATTAGATAATTGCTCCATAACTTCTACAAATTTCCCTATAGTCCTTCCCTCCCCATTTCATTATATATAAAGAAATATTTAGTCTGGTCATAATACTCTGTATCGATCTCCGGAATTAACTTTTAATACTTTGTTTACAAAATAAATAATGATCTCTCAGTTGCAAGCTTCATTATACACAACTGTACTAGGAAAGTAAAACACAAGCAAGATTAGCATCAATAGTTTTATTTCCTAACAAAGTGAGTATGGAATGAATTTGCATAGATGACAGTGTAGTTCAAAACGAAGAAATGTAGCAACATACTCCCTTGAACTGAAAAGTTAAAATTTAAAAAAGAACATGACGTTACGAGAACAAAATTATGACGCACAATGTGTTGGGTAAGAACTTCGACGATAGTTGTCATCGTTGAGATATGCCAAAAGAATATTAAGAATTCATTGAACAGCTCGCTAAATGAAAACAGCTGAAAAGATCCAGAAGTAAAGTAACTGGTCTTCAAAGATAAGCCCTTTCTTTGGCACACCAGTCCAAGTCCTTGTACCAGGCACACTTGAAATTTGAAGATGTCGAGTCGAGAAATAATTGGAATTTAAAAAAAAAAAAACATTTTGAAGTTTGTTACGATGAAAGTGCACGAATATTCAACCCGGCATGTTATGAATTTACTTGAGTTGGTGTATTTCGTGACGGTTTTGGTACCCCTCAGAAACGCATGTGTTCTGCAAGCTCTCCAGGGCAAAAAAAGCAAACGCACAGCAGTCGAATTTCGGCTTTGTAATGGTAGAGCGTTTGTTGTACTGGGCCAGTCGAGACGATTCGGCAGCAATTTTTCCGAAAATATCATTCATAAAGCTGTTCATGATGGACATAGCCTGTTGGAAAATACCTGTATCGGGATGCACTTGTTCTCCAAGACTTATAGATATAGATGCTGAAACTTTCCTTCCTTCTTTTCTTCTTACGCTTATCACTAATTACGTACAGCTTTTGCGCTTCTTCCTCTGCTTTCTTCACAGCTTTCCACTTGGTATAGGCGGCATACTCTGCGTTTACCCAGTTCTCAAAACAAAGCAAATCAACTGGTCGAAATATAAACTCTCTACCAACGTACACTTCTTACTGAATAGATAAATCTGCGATTTCCAGCGGACTTCCGAGAAAGCTTCATTCAGGTAAGCCAACTACTTTTCTAGAAAAGGAGTAATCAACCAATCATAATACGTGACACCATTAGAAAAGTCATTAATATTTTGTTTGTTTATTTTAAGTTGTTTTGTTTTCACGACGTCATGATGTCTCTGCACAAGAAATAAATTTTTCAGCTTCTATCAAAATTTAAAACAAAAGAAAACAAAATTATCAAGGCTTTTCTTTTGGGATAATGAGACATTTAATTATTGAAAATAAAATCGATTTTTTGGATTCTATTTGTTGAAGTCGCACTCAGAGCTTTACATTCTCTTGCTTGAAATGAGTTTAGCCACTAATTATTCTCCCAAGCTTGGAAAAACATTTACCAAAATACTGTTGTGCGATTTAATACCTACCTAATACTCATATAGATCAATATTGAGCTTTTGCGAGCATACGTCTCAAATATCTCCCTCAAATATATCGATATTGATATATTTTTTTTATTCATAATTTGAATATTTATTGAATATATTTTATGCAACATTAGATGAAAATTTTAAACTCTTCAGCCTATAAAGAAAAAATTACTTATCATTGGTTTAGCTTTAATGACTCTCAGCTACTGACATACGACAGAGTTTTCTGCTTTGTTTGTTTATATTTAATTCTGGGACTACATAATTCCGGTGTAATGCTAAGTAAATGGAATCTTCAAAGTGAAGTTCAACATTCCAGCAGATAAAACTGCTGTTTCTAATGTAGTGAACAAACCAGAAAACTCGTCCATACCCATATTTCACCAGTCAAGAGTTTGAAACCTCCTCATTTAAATAACAACATAACGATTTTGTCTTCCTACACCTGAGTAAGAATCAGAGGTCTGCACGACTATTGCACAGAACTGAAACATTCCAATTGGAAAAACATTGCAACGCTAGTTCGGCCTTGGACGAGTTTTTTTGCCTTGTTTAATTATATTAAAAACTTGACTTTACTCTACTACTTTTGGACTTCCGCTTGAAGTTTCCATTGACTTAGCATTATAGAAACAGAAAACCCCGTCCATAGTGGTTGGGTCGTAAAAAAAGGCCGAATTTGGGAATTAATTGTTGAAATTGCTTTAATACCTTCAGTTTAGGTCTGGAAATGAACATAATAAGTTTTCCCTCCTGCTAGTAGCTTTAGGGTCTATTCTTGAGCCTTCCAAGGGGTTGGGTCTGCACGTTAATAATGGAACCTAACCCAAAAGGGGGGGTATCAAAATAGACCCCATAGCTGCTACATGCAGATTTGTAGTCAGAAAATAAAGACTTTTTTTCAATAATCCAGCAAGCAATATCTCTCAAAACAACTATCAAAAAAAAAAAAAAAAAAAAAAAAAAAAAAAAAATTGAAATATTAAAAGTTGTAGAGCTTGAAATTCCAAAATAAAAATGAGTACCAATACTTATTATATTCAATGCAAATTAAGCTCACAAATCATGCTTCAAAGTTTTGCCTAAATCGCTAATCAAGAGCTTGAAGAGAACACTCAAATTATCGGTTCACCCTGCTCCACCATTATACATTTTAAATTTGTTTATGATGCTTTATAATTATTTCAAGGCTTTATTTATACATATTTTGAGGAGAAAAAGCACTGCTATTATGATTTTAACAGAGGAAATATCACACGAAAGCTCAGCAATGGCTGCCCAGATAGCAATTTTAGCTTGCAGCAAGCTTATCAAATTTGTCACGACAAGAGTGCAAGTTTGCTACAAATTTGTCATGACAAGAGGTAGTTGGTAGTAGAAAGAATGAGTTTGACATGAACGAACTTGTAGTAAGTTTGTTGTGTAAATTGTTGGTAAAATTACAGCAAAGACAGAGTACGAAACACAAATTCCGGGACAGAACTCTAGTTCTCCGTCCCGGCGAGACGCAATCATTGAGCTGTTGAACTCGAGAAGAGGATTTTCAATAAGACAGCCCATTGATTGCATATGATTTATTTTAATCATTTTCGATTTCATTAATTTTTTGAGTTGAGAATATGATTTAAACAAGAGAGAGCATTAACTAGCGTTTTGTTAGTAGAATAAATTATGAAATTAGAGTTCAAAAGCAATTGGTTTTAAAACAAGCAAAATGTCTGGCTATTATTGTTCACCGTTTTTTAGATTTAATTTTGGTTTACAAACGTTAAAAATTAACATAGAAAGGCGATATAGTTTCTTTAAAAGTGAGAGTAATATATTTAGTAAAAGATGGAAAAAAATGCTTCCTCGTACTTTTTTAGAAAGCGTTTTTTCACATCATTGATTTATTGAATTAATAAAAAAGAATTACGGACTAGAGATGTTATTGGTGTGTCGGATGTTTTAAAATGAGAGACAAAGATAATTACTTTTACTGTGCCATCTTTATGCAGCGCCTGCCTGCAAAAAAACCGCAAGCAGCAAGTTTGATTTGTAAAGGAGGTGGCGTTACCCAGATAGCACGTAAGTTTGCAGCAAGTTTGATTTTGACTTGTCATGGCAAAATTTCCACGCGTCAAACTTGAATCGAACTTGTAGCACGTTCGATGACAAGTAGCGCCACCTCCTTTGCAACTAAACTTGCTGCAATTTTGCAAAACAAGCTTCCTTGCAAAGATAGCAATAAAGAGATAATTATCTTTTGTCTCGTTTTAAAAAAAAAACACTGATTTTACTAGCATCTCCTAGACCGTACCTTTTTTATTAATTCAATAAATCAATGATAATTTGTGAAAAAATAACTTTTTTATAAAAAATTTTTTGAAGATTTTCCATCTTTTACTAAATATAATACTCTCACTTTAAAGAAAACTATATCGCCTTTTTTCTTTTATTTTTTTGAAATTTTTTAACGTTTATAAACAAAATTAAATCTAAAAAAAACAGTCGGTGTTTGTTGAAAAATAATAACTAGACATTTTGTCTTATTTTAAAGTAATTACTTTTGAACTCTAATTTCATACAATTTATTCTACTAGCAAAACGGTTATTAGCGAAAATCGCTCTCTTTGACTCCAAATCGTATCTCAACTCCTCAAAAAATTAATGAAAACCAGAAAATAGTTTAAAAGCCAAATCGTATAATGAATCGCATCGAACGATGTTTTAGCTGAAATCTATCCTCTCCTCTCAGAGTTCATTGGCTCAGCGGTTAGCGTCACCGTCGGAACCGGGAGGTCAAGAGTTCTATCCTGGGTTGTGTTCGTGTTCTGTTTTTTGCTATAATTTTGCAATGAGTTTGACACGGCAAACTTGTTGCAAAGTTCGTTTCATGGTGACTTCGAGCTTGTTAACTTGCTGCAAGTTTACTGCAAGTTTCTGTACACTTTGTCATGACAAATCAGGCAAACTTGCACCTTGTCATGACAAATTTGGTGGCAAGCTTGCTGCAAACTAAAATTGCTATCTGCATTTGTCATGGATCGAACTTACTACAAGTTCGATCTGCTTGACGCGTCAAATTTTACAAGGACAAGTCAAAATCAAACTTCCTGCAAACTTACGTGCTATCTGGTGAGAGGTGTTTATTAATTAGAAATAACAGATTTCTAATCAGATGGGAGTTCTTCAAAAAATAACTCCAAAGATTCTTATGCACCAGGTATATTCACGGTATTTTAAATCAATTAATATTATTTTGCAAAATAAATCTTCCAAAATTATAAACTGCGCTTGAAATTTTAAAAAATTATTTCAATAAAAAAAAGTGCCACATGAAATTACCACGAACGGAGAAGAGTAACTAAAGAAAAAAACCATGAAGGAACCAAGGACATTGTTACTGTTACATTAGTGAATATTTATCCATCGGGGCGTATGGGAAACACGTGTCCATCATCTATCGATAGTTAAAAATACAAACACAGAGAATGGGTGCGTTGATGACGTCGCTTTGGGAGCACACCACTTAGTCCCAATAACACGTAACGAAATAAATATCATGTTTCAGAGCTCTGTTAGAAACAGAAAACTTTTTTTTCTAAGACTGTCTTTTGTGGTAGAAACGTTGTTGTTATCACACATCAAGAAGGAATCAAAATATGGAATGTTTAAGATCTTAAGGTCTTAAGAAGCAATACGTAACTGAACGAAGCAATAAG
>BGPR01038271.1:0-14789 GCA_013235015.1 Araneus ventricosus | reverse complement strand
ATTTACAACAATAACAGATTAATAATAATTTTATTTTGGGCCAAATCCGTCAAAGGGTTGACTGTCTGTCTGTCCGTATAATTTACTTTTGAAGAGAATCCGTTATCTCCACGCGCATGCGTACTGGAAGAACGGAGAGGAATTTCATTACGGAGTAGCGAATTTACGTCAGTTTGTCCTTGAGCCGGCAAGAGAGGAAAATCGTTACGCATCTCTTTGAATTTCATTCTTTCTGATAGTCATTGGATTCTGGATAACAGTAGGTTCGAATTTTTTTTTAGATACGCGGGGGAAGGGGAAACGGCACCTTTTCGGGGAAGTATGCGAGAACGTTTAGGGGAGAACACTCCCGCTGGTTCGTAAGGGAGCTTTTTTACAATCCGAAACATAAAATGACATAACAAAATACAAACTTTTGGCTATTTTTCCAAATATCCTCCACCGACATTGATACATTCGTCGTACAGTGAAATCAATTTCGAGAAACCATCCTGGTACAAATCGGTACCCTGCGATTGCAGGAAGTTCTTCACAACCTTAACGCCAGTTTGATGAGCGTGTTCGGAAGTGACGTCCCGATAGTGCTGACTTCAATGCAGGAACCAGCGGGAGTGTTCTCCCCTAAACTTTCTCGTATACTTCCCCCAAAAGGTGCCGTTTCTCCTTCCCCCGCGTATCTAAAAAAAATTCGAACCTACTGTTATCCATAATCCAATGACTATCGGAAGGTTTTTCATTATAGTGATTGAAAAATATCTAAGTAAAGAATTCAAAGAGATGCGTGCCGATTAAAACGCATCTATCGCACACTGCTAGGTTTCACTCTTACCGTCTCAAGGACAAACTGACGTAATTCGCTCCTTTCGCGAGAACTGACGATTGCTTGCGTACGCATGCGCGTGGAGATAGCGGATCGTTTTCAATGGTAAATTATACAGACCGACAGACAGTCAATCCGCTGACGGATTTGGCCCAAAATTTTATACGGATCTACATTCATGACGATAAAACTGTGTACCAAATTTTATCCATCTAGCTATTCAAGTTGTTGAATTATAGTGTTCGCATGACTTCGGACATACAGACAGACAGACTTCCCTTTGACGAATTTTGTCCAAAATTTAACAGAAACCTACAAATTATGTTTAAATACCACATACCAAATTTCATCCCCGTAGCTCTAATAGTTTTCGAGTCACACAGACAGACATAATTCCCAAATTGTGTTTTTCGGACTCATGGAGGTCTAAAACGTGGAGATTCGTCAAAATCTCGAGTTCGAATTTTTTGACGATTACAATACTTTCTCTTTGTATACGAGAAAGCAAAAAGGTGAAAGTCTGTTGGGGTTGTATGGCCCGACCAAGTATCTTGAGTTGAGGGGTCTTGTTATTGGGTGATAATGCAAGAGCCCACACAGCAAGAGACATGAATGAACACATTCGTCGCCGGCGCGAATGGATCAGCCGGCCTACAGTCCCGATCTTGCATCATCAGACTTTCTCCTTTTTCCTGCATTGAAGGCAGCACTATCGGGACGTCACTTCCGAACATGCTCATCAAACTAGTGTTAAGGTTGTGAAGAACTTCCTGCAATCGCTGGGGACCGATTTGTGCCAAGATGGCTGCTCGAAATTGATTTAACGGTACGACAAATGTATCAACGTCGGTGGAAAATATGTGGAAAAATAGCCAAAAGTTTGCATTTTGTTATGCCATTGTATGTTTCTGTTTGTAATAAAGCTTCCTTGGGAAAAAGGATGACGAAACTTACTTTCGGAACGTCCCTCGCACTTCCACTTAAATTTGGATAATATTTCCTTTCTTAAGAACAATTTGAGCTGGTAAGAAATATATTGCTCGAAAAAAAATTATTCCGCTATAATTCAATCTATTTAACGTGAAAAAAGATATTTGAAGATTGAATAAATACGACGCACACAAGAAAAAACCTTATAACTTGAATTAATTTCTTTCCACTATTAAAACGTATAGTCGCCGTCTATAAACCCTTTTTTGCATCTTTCAAGCTGAACGTTACTATTTTTATCCAATTCACCTGATTATCTGATGGAATTAACTACCTGGTGGGCAAAGTTATTTAAATTCATTTTTTTAACATGAAAACCAAAAAAAAACTTTCTTTCAAGTACATTTTTTTAGAACTCAACTCATAAATGAACGATTTTCGAATTACAGTTCCATGTACGAAGGGTGAAGCATCAAATTTATAGTGCAAGGTATTCGAATTATAGTTCCATGCACCGTGTGTATACTATCTAAACTCAAGTGAAATGCGATATTTCCTGTTTTAAAATAGCGTGGTTTTTTTTTTTTTTTTTTCGCAAATCGTTATCAATGAGATTTCCCTTAAATTTTTCTTTCCTCAAAAGTAATTTTATACTTTTCTCTTCTTTTAATCCAATCTTTTTTTTTCTTAACCCTTTCAAGGGTGGTGGTTTCTCGTCGGAACCACCTTTTCATGAGCTTTTTTCTTATCCTGGCGGTAGTCTTTTGACGATTTATTAGAAAAAATGAATTTTTAGTATCCAGTAAAGACAATAGATGGCAGCACCAATTCTGCCAATTGCAATTTTTTTCTTCTTAATAGATTTGTACGGTCATTGACACTATTTTCACAGAACAAAATACATTTCTTGTGCCCCGGAAAGGGTTTCAAGGGAGTGTTCGCACTGTCCACGCCTTCAGTGCGATATCCTCCACTGATCCCCATCGAAATGAGGATAAGAAACAAATGCACGCTCATTCCTCGTTTTCTCTCGGCCAGAATGACGAAATGCGTCCCCGATAGTTCGCATCCGGGTCCGGGGCTCTGCGTCCAGGTCGAGACGTTTTTCCGGGTCTCGCTCCCTCTCCATCGCATCGAGAACAGGTGGGAGAGAAGGAGGGGATGACGCGAGCGGGAAGTGTCACGAGCGAAAGTCGCCCAAATAGGGAAAAGTGGCGGGGTGCTGGCGTTTCCGGACTCCACACGTTGCCGGATATCATGCGGATCATATCAGAACATCGCCGCCAAATGAATCTTTTTTTACTTTCTCGTGTACGAAGTATACATAGAGAAAGTATTGTAATCCTCAAAAAATTCGAACTCCAGATGTTGACGAATCTCCACGTTTTAGACCTCCCTGAGTCCGAAAAACACAATTTTGGAATTATGTCTGTCTGTGAACACGATAACTCGAAAACTATGAGAGCTACGGCGATGAAATTTGGTATGTGATATTTACACATCATTTGTAGATTTCTATTAAATGTTAGACAAAATCCGTCCACGGGAAGTCTGTTTATCTGTCCACTTTCATGTGGACACTATAACTCAAAAACTTGAATAGCTAGATGGATAAAAATTAGTACACAATTTTATCATTATGAATGTAGATCCGTATAAAATTTTGGGCCAAATCCGTCGAAGGGTTGACTGTTTGTCGGTCTGTATAATCTCAAACTTGTGAACACAATAACTCTTTAAGATAATGACTTAGATATATGAAATTTGATATGTGGACTTCTAACCTTGTAAATTTGTGTCCAATTTTTGTTTCAATCCGTTAGAAAAAAGTGTTCAAATTGCATATTTGGTTCAAAATGCACATTCCGACTCTGTGTTGGCAAGCGTTTCGCTTATTTTACTCAAGTTAGTATGGTTGGTTTTTGACCTTGTCTGTCTACGAAGGCAATTGAAGCGAGTAGCAAACGCGCTCTTCGGAAATTAGGGCAACCCCCCTAAAACGAAACTTCTTTCTGACATTCTCCAGATGGATGCCTGTGATTAACCAGATATATGATGAAATCTTGTGTGATATCTATCTATAGTAAGATTTCACTCAAAAACGTTAAATAAAGTTGTGGTACCTTCAGCGCTCATAAAAATTGCGAACATATGTAATTTTTTTGAAAAATATTAAGTTTTTGAGAATTCATAAATTTTATGTTTCATTGTAAATCACCATTCATACTTTTTTTTTCTCAAAATACCCAGGCCTTGGGTAAATACCCCAAAAATATTTAATAGTTACAATTCATAAAATTTAGCAAAATTAATTAATTAAATTTAAATAAATTAAAATAAAATAAAAACATATTTTGCATTAAATAGAAAGGCGCATATGCAGCCGAATCTAATAAAATACAAAGACAAATAACAGAAATTTAAATTAAAAGGAAAATAAATTAAAAGAAACAAAAAGTAAATAATAATGAAAAATAATGAAAACAATAAACGTTTTTGCGCGCAAACGCAGCAGCAAAAAGTAATTGCTTCAACAGAAATTTTTTTAAAGGAAACGCAACAAAAACTATAGAATAAAAAATCAAAGATTCTCTAATATTTAGAACACTTTAATTAGAAATTATTTGGAAAGGAACTAAAATGGCGCACTCATCAGAAACCACACGCCATTTTTAGTTCAAAAAGAACAAAATTTTCTGTAGAAAGGAATGACAAAAAGTTAAAATTTATTCCTTCCTGTATTTACCTATCCACTGGGTGTATACCCACCTCACATTACTTGTAGTATGCGAGAAAGTTTCGGGGAGGACACTCCCGCTGGTTTCCAAACAAATCGTGATCCGAATAAGCAAATAAGAAAGAACCGAACAAGCTAATCACCAAATGTTGGTTAAGAGAAGCATTATCAGATGTTGGTTAACCGTTGTTGGCTATCTGATTTTCAGTCGAACATTCCACCCCATGCATCTGAACAAATAAAGTTGTAAATAAAAGAAAAATGTTCTTAAAGCCAAGGACTGGAGGAGAAAGAAGTGCAGACGAATTTTCGAGACGAATTCAATGTCGCGAGTCTTGCTTAACGCATCTTTTTTTTCTTTAAATGCTTTCTAATTCAATTTTGATTTGAGGAGAGAACAAAGGAATAACGTCCTTCTGAAATGATCGGGAAGGGAGAGTTTATTTCGATTCAACGAACTTTCGCTTGAGAAGTCAAGGCGTCTCGTTGCGGAATCTCGGCGAGGCCTACCTTGGAATTCTCCTTCTCCTACTCACATGAGGGAAAGGTGATTGACCAGGTACTCCGAGCTTTGAAACGGAAGAACTTCGCGTACAGATAAGTAGGTCAGTGTATGAATCCGATTTTTTCTTTCTCTGGGTCGGACGTAAACAGTGGCTTGACGTCAATGCAAATGGGACAGATCCGGTTTCGGAATCAGACATTTCCCTTTTCTTGTCCGGAGCTATCTCTTTCTGACGCACGGCCTCAGGGGATGATGGGGAGGGAACTGGCCACCGAATTTAGTCATTCAGGTGAGAGGAAATGAGCTCTGATGAAAAAAAAAGTCTAATTATGCACTTGAAACCTTCTCTTCTTTAACAATGGTGGAATTAATGATCGTTTAATTAACGGCACGGATCTAAATTTAACTTCAACAGTAATATTGAATTTTATGAAAGTTGAATATCCTGAATAGCCATGTGTACTTATCTATACTTATAAAAGGCAATGTTTGTGTGTGTGTGTGCGTGTCTGCGTGCGATGTCCAGACGAATCTATCGCACTTACAGCCTTGAAATTTGGCACACAAGTAGTCTTAATGATGACTCAATGCACCTCGAAGCCGAAATTTTAAAATTTAATTTAGAAATTTTTTTATTTAATGTTTTGTGTTGTTTTGGGTGATTTTTCGCACTAATTTCTCAATAGCTTGGTTTCGGATAACTGTACGACAAAAATAAATACACCATCGGAAAGAGCACGCGATTTCCGTTCTAATGAAGTTAGTTTTGAATTTCTAACGTAATTTACCGAATTTTGAAAAAAAATTTGAAAAATAGTCACTTTTATGGTCATTTTTTATTCGGATTTCTTGAAATTCTCGCATCCGCCTTTCTAATGACGTTATCATTTTCAATATTTTCAACTTATAACTGGAACGTTTCTGTCGGAATGAAAACAAGAACCGTTGAAATACCTTTTCCCGTTTTTTTTAAATTAATTTTTTCCTGAAAAGTACAAACAGCGTTTTTGCTAGCGATCGTTCCCAACGGGACCCCTGAGATTCCCAGATTACAATGTTGCAATTTCATTGGCTGGTTACGTGGCCTTCCTTTTTCGCGGCAGGTGACGTCATTACTTCCGCGTTCTACGAGGAGACGATTTATTTACTCGATGACTTCGATTATCATTTTTAAGCTTGTCTTAACTTAATTCTTTGCCTTTCATACTTTGCTTGCGGTGTGGTAAATATCACAATGTAATTTTTTAACTTTTTTTTGGATTAACGGTACTCGGTGGAGAGGCGGAAGAACTCAATAATATATATATTTCTGTTTTGATTTCGTTTTTAAAACTTTCATCTATGTAATTGGATGTGGGCTTTTTTTTATTTTGTTGAAGTCCTAATTCCAGGGGCAACGCCGTGCGCGTACTGCTAGTAAATTAAATAAATTATTTAAATTGCATTTCGACGATAACTATTCAAAGATTCAAGGTAAAAAAATATTAATTTGTGCAAGGACCCTCATCATTTAGCTTCTCTTAGATGGCAACTGAAATTCGCCTCGCTGCAATGGCAATATCTTTCTGAATCTTAACGGTATTGAACTGGATTTTTTTTTATAAACTGCTCTACATGTCTGGCTTTCAAATTAGGAAGAAGAAAAATTACGCTACGTTTCGCACATGCGAAGTAAAATATTATTTACTATGAATACTCATATTTCCTCTAGTATCCAAAGTATTTAATACAAATTTTAATATAATGCTTCTTTAAAATATTTTCGAGCATTCTGGAAGTTTCGTATAATTTGGTTGAAAACTCTACATGTTATAAGCAAAAAGCATGCTGGGAAATTTGAGATTTTTTTAAGAAAACCTTAATATCTTCCCGAATATTCGTGCCATTTTTACCAAAACGCATGCAGATATTGCACACACCAAGCAAAACTATTGACAAAAGTTGCAAATCATTATGAGCTTCCTGATAAAGGGGGTGAGCCCAGATTTTTTTCTTCTTTATCAATTTTTGGTCGGTCCCTTAAATGCCTTCGAGACCGAATCTTCACTCTAAAATGTGAGTTCAAGCCTCTTCTTTATAAGGTCGAAGTTCAAAGAAATTCGACCCAGCTTTTCGGGAGATATTCGAAAAAATGTGCAAATCCTAAAGTGTTTACATTTTTCTGTCACTTATCTGTATACAAGTGTCCTTAAGTATTGGTACAAACTTTAGGGGGATGTCAGGCATATCATAAGCATCCAAAATCACATAGGAACAAGGGTGTGCAAACGCCATCTGGAGTCAGCAGATGGCTTTTAAAATTAAACACCGCTGGCCAAAATGCCGATATCTTTCTGAATCTTAACGGTATTGAACTGAAATTTTTGTATAAGTTGCCTTATACATCTGACTCTGAAGATGTGCTCTACTTTTCACGCATGGGCAGTAAAAAATTATTTACTACGAATGTTCATATCTTCTCTAATATTCAAAGTTATCAGCTGGTTGCATTCGCTTGTTCCTGACCAAACTTTAAGGTTAAGTTAAGTATACAGAATCGAATTTCGAATTTTTTTGAATATCTCCCGAAAGGCTGTATGAATTTTCCTCGAACTTCGACCATATAAAGATAGGTTTTAACTCACAATTTACATTGAAGATTCAGTCGCGAGGGCATTTAGGGAACCGACCAGAAATTGATGAATTCGAAAATGGATTTTGGCCTACCTTGCTTCACAGAGAGATAATAATGTTTGCAACTTTCATCAATTCTTTTGTGTGATCTGCGATTTATTTGCATGCATTTTCGTAAAAATAGCACGAATATTCGGTAAAATATAAAGATTTCTATAAAAAAATTCCATATTTTTCCGAAAGTTTTTGATTATAACTTACAGAGGCTTCAACCAAATTGTATGAAACTTGCATATTACGTCACAATATGTTAGGGAAGCATTGTATTAAAATTCGAACTACATACTTTGAATATTAGAGAAGATATGAACATTCGTAGTAAATAATTTTTTACTGCGCATGCATGAAAAGTAGAGCACAATTTCAGAATCAGATGCATAGGGCAACTTATATAAGAATTTCAGTTCAATACCGTTAAGATTTAGGACGATATCGGCATCTTGGCCAGCGATGTTTTATTTTAAAAGCCATCTGCTTCCTCCAGATGGCGTTTGTGCACCCATGTTCCTATGCGATTTTTGGTACTTTTCCGTTAGCCGGGCGCAAGCGAAAAATCGCCAAATAATGTAGAATTCCGCCAAATTTCTTAAAACCATTCTCTTGGCGACTTGGCTCGCGTTTGGTTCACAATTGGCGACATTTGCGCCCGGCTAACGGAAAATCCCTTCGCTCTTGGCGACTTGGCTGTTCACAATTGGCGACATTTGCGCCCGGCTAACGGAAAATCGCTTCGCTTGGCGACTTGGCTTGCGTTTGGTTCACAATTGGCGCCCGGCTAACGGAAAAGTACGCGATTTTGGATGCTTTGCGCTGACCTCCCTTAAAGTTTGTGCCAGTATTTATGGGACATCCTTTATTTGCTGTTTTCGAAAGCCTCCATGTCTATTAAACATTTTTTTTTCATTTAAACCTCGCGCTTTGGACCCACGGGCAGTTGCCCGGTTTGCTTAGGCCACAGGCCTCCCCTGAGTGCAAGGCCGTAACTATGCTGGCAAGTTCTATCCATAGATTCCAGAGTTTGAACTTCGGTATGGCTTCTGATGTTGACCCACTGCAGATGCGCATTTGCTGGCGGCTGTGAACTCTATGTTCTCGAGCTGAGGATTAGACGTGGACTGCTGGCCGTCCACAGATGGGTCTTTGGCGTTTTGGAAACATAACACTAGTCAGACTGGTAAACAGTTTTAATCTGAAGAATTATTTTTGATTTATCGATGCAAACCTGACGAAAAATCCCCGTCGGCAAGACGGAGATTTAAGGAAAAGAACATTTCGCCCTCTATATTCATAAGGATTAGAGCTGCAAGAATGAAAGCGGGTGGAAGAGACTGCAAATGACGAGAGTTGTCCAACAAGGGGTAACATGCATATGTTAAAACATACTTAAGTTAGGGGGGAAGGGTGGGAAAATCACTTTTCAGCTCATAACTTCTAAGCAATTGCAGCTATCGTAAAAGTTTGAATGCAAAAATTGTTCTTTATGATAAGGCGATAATTCGCCTAATTTGAATTTTCTTTCTATTTTTAATTGTAAAGGAAATACGGGGAAATGAAAATTTCAACACCCCACCATTTCCACCCCCTTTGAGCTCGATAGCTCATCTACGAACTCGTCCAAAATTTTCACTGTCCATACAACATATCCCACGCTGGTTAAAATGAAATTTGAATTACTCCATTTATCGTCTAACAATATAACATGGGCAAAAGCGTTATATATTATATATATTAATATCAACCATATATAAAAAGTCATATCTTAATACCCAAAATGAAAATTATCAGACATATCTAGAATGCAGTGCAATAGTTTAAATTTCCTTAATTATACAGACTATAAAATATATCCTAAGAAATAAAAATACTAAATCGTATAATCCCAATAAATAAAAACACTAAATATATACTAAGAGCATATGGAGAATTAGAACATGTATATTAACTCTGTTATATTCAAACACTATTGAAAAAAGACAATCCGGAAGTTTGGAGTTTTCAACAATTAAATTGGTTGCACAGCTTTGGATGTGCTAATAGCCGGTTAAATCTATTTTTTGTACAAACCATCACAGTTACCATTGTTGTTGCAATAGGTAGACTTCCTATAAGGAATCTACCTAAAAATGTCTCTTAGCAATGCTTGATAACGCTATTAGCTTGATATGCGGGCGTTTAGCAACTCTTTTCTCCTTAACCGAATTTTCCACCCGAATATCCTGCTAAATACTTTGACCTGGCCTGATAGTTCACTTATCATAAAAAACTAAAATGTTTGAATAAAAGTCAAAAATTTTTGATCGGTGGCGTTGAGGGTCTAACGATTTTAATGATAACAAAATCATCCACCGAAGTTCGAGCAAGAAAAAGCAGACAAGCCTTTTATATTAGATACTAGCCTCCTTTGGGAACCAGCTGATGTCCATGATTGCCGCAACAAAGTATTTTTAAGCATCAAATTGTGACAGGCATTTAAGCCGTGAGATTTTAATAGCCTTATACCTATTCTATTTATTATGTAGAGGAATCTTCCTAATGGAGTCGAGTTCCGAGACGTCACAGTGCCATTAGAAACGCAACTACCAGGGTCATCTATCGCATAATTGCAAGCTGTCTTTCGCGGGGGGCTGTAACTTCGCTTTCTTATTCCTCGTGCCAAACGGGCAGATATTAAACATGATCTTCCTTCCTTGGCTTTCAACAATGGGAGACAATCACACGATTCAATATTGGCAGAAACAATGAGAACGGTTTAATTTTCATTGCAACAATGGAAAGTTAAATGATGGAAATTATGCAAAATGTTATTAGAAATTGTCAACATTAATAAAAAAAAGATTGGCAAATTAAGAAAAAAAATAATTGGTATCATTAAAAAGATAATATTTTGAATATTAAGAGAATGCAAATATCATTTTTGTGTGATAATATTTCCAGAAGTGATCGACGAAAACTGAGAAAATTTTGTAAAAGTATCTGAACATTTTAGAATAACTCAATATTTTGCTCGACATCATTCATTACAAGCTTCAAAATATTTCGGAAGAGAAACCTGTTTCCGGTAGTGAACCAAGAAATTTCCCGTTCCCCCGACCAAAGCCGTATAACTAGGGTTACCATACGTCCGGATTTCAAGCTCACGCCCGGACTAGTGACCGGATCTTCAAAATGTCCGGATTTACGTCAGCGAATGCGGCGCGAGAGAAATTTGGCTGTGATAGGGAAAATCTGACGCAGTGGCAGCGATTGGATGGCATAAAATTCACAGACATGTAAAAGTACCCAGGCCGCTGTGGCCTAGTGGCAAGGTCTCGACCTCGGGACCGAAGGAACGCAGGTTCGAAACCCGATTCCACTGAAGATCCGCCGTGTATGGGGCCTATTGCACGCTAAGAAGCCGTTATATCTATTCTTACTCTATGTGGAGACGTCACTTTTCCGCTGTTAACGTGCGGAAAAAGTGACTCTCCTAACCCCAACCCGGTACCAGAATAGACCGTAAATCATAAGGTGACCAAACGTCCTCCCGTTGGTGTGAGCGTTAGAGAGGTGCCAGCTCAGGTGTCGTCCCCGTCATCTGACCGCGGTTCAAAAATTACGAGGTCCAATGGCGAATCAGGGGGCTATGGGCTACAGCCCCCAGAGCCAGCCAGAATTTTCTGATTTAATGTAACATCATTACAACTGGTTTTTTTTTTCTTACTTTCTTAATAAAAACGTTTCAGCATTACTTTCTGGCTTGAAAGGCTCGAAAATTTTGCTACTTTTGTAGTCATTCCACTTGTACTTGTAGCATCGAAGCGGTCGAAGATATTTTTTGGCTATTTATTTCATTATAATTTTTATTAAATTATAGAAAGTATTGTATTGTTCTTTATGATTCTTTTCGTCAGGTGAGTAAAGTCTGTAAAGTTAAAGAGTTTTGGTTTACTTTAGCCTTGAGGTTTGACATTCGTCACGACGATACAAGGTTTTTATGATCTCAGTCCCCCCCCCCCCAGACCGGAATCCTAGATTCGCCACTGACGAGGTCCGTCCCTAAATAGCCCTCGTGTTGCTTCAAAACGGGACGTTAATATAACCTAACCTAACCTAAAAGTACCCCGGAGTGGCGGCTTTTCGCGCTGGCGAGGCACTAGAGACGCTCGCCTCGAGACCCTGAGGGGGCCTCAAAATCTTTTCGACATCTCTTACAATGCTGAGCCGTCGGCGAATTTAAGACATTTCGTAGGGAGCGGGGCGCACGCATTATTCGACGCATTATTCGGGATAGCCCGTGCAACGCCGGGCCACGCTCCATGCATTTATAAACTGAACGCGGGCAAATGAAAAAATATGGATCCCCAGAAACGCTGCTCACATAATCTCACTTCTTTATTAAGTCAGGGAATGACGCATTATTTGAGATAGCCCGTGAAACGCCGGGCCATGCAGCTAGTAAATTTATAAAAATCAACGCATGGGTCATTTAAAAAACCTTCGTGGGTCAGTGTCATAGGTTAGCCATCACTTGACTATAAATAACCAGATGTACTCATACAGAAGAACTGCGGACTGAAAACTAACAACTGTAAGATTTTTATGAAAAAGCAACCACAAATTAAATTTCGTATGAAGGTTCACTACATGAACGCATGTAAATGCGATGACTAACTTGCGGCTCAAAGCAACCTCCTTTGAAAGGACGCGTCAAGGCCATTGACCTCGCTCCCATTGTTATTTTCCAAATTTTCCCTTTTTCCCCAAAATCGATTCGAATAATTCTGCTTCGGATAATTTGAGTTCTACTATAAGCTTTTAATAAAAAAATCTGAATTAAATCATTTTTTAAAAATTTTAATTCATTAATATTAACTAAAAAAATTTCAGAACAATTTTTTCTTCAGATTTACACAAATGTGGTTGAAGAATATTAATGAAAAAAAAAAAAAGATTCGGGCAGAGTAGGGTTAAAATAAACGTACGTGTAGGGAAATTATTTTAATGTTTATTTACAAGGAAAATCTAAATATGTTAGAAGTAAAATAAAAAAAAACCTGAATAATGTTTAATAGTATTTTTAAAAATAATTAAAAATAAAATCTAGACTTTTTTCTTGTTTCGATCAGAAGATCAATAATATTTTCTTGATATGCGTTATAAGTTAAAAATTAATTTAGTTATTTTTGTTTTAACATTGAGAAAGTGTAAAATTTGCTTGCTGATTCAGCTTATATGGTAAAACATGCAATATTGCAAAAAGATGATCATTTCCCTAATCGTAGAAAATGTCTGATATTATTAATATTTATCAAATATTGTTATTAAAATCAGTAATTAAATAATTAAAATTTGCTTTATTAATTTTTTGGGTGACGAAAAAAACGTGCGGAAAAAAAGCAGGATCGTAAAACGTTTATTTCTACAGAAATGAGATCGCGGGCAGAGAAATACGCCATCTGGTGGATCTCATCTCAAAAGCTCTCATGGGATCTTCTTGAAGATTCTCCAATGCTTTTAAGCAGAAATAGTTAAGAAAATCGTCTTGAAATAATCGATTAATTAAAATTTGCTAAATAACCATTTTAATTGCATTTTATGTTAGTTACCTTTCATTAACGATCCGGTTCCGTATTTGTTTTTTCCAATTTAGGATCGCTGTTAAGTTTTACGACGTCAATGGGGGTGGGGCCGAATATTTTGACAACCCGACAAAGGATCGCGAGCGGAAAAAATTTCAGAAGCGCTAAACAGTGGTGGAGTGGGGCAAGGAGGGAGATTAGTGTCCAGTAGCCAGTATATAAGGAGGGGCACCGCGAACACAATATTTTTGTGTTTATTTTACATTTTTAAAGGCAGAATTCGACGAATGGGGGCGAAAAATAAATACTATGCCGACATTTTTTTTAAGATGGAAAAATAATGACACACTGAAAAGCTTAATAACACTGTAAACAAATACTACTGATTTCCACATCAAAATTTAAAAGCTGTTCTGTCTTTGAAAAAAAAAAAAAATTTACTACTTTAAATTTTGCATTTGTTTTCAGCAGTGACGAATCAGGATTCGGGTCGGGGGGGGGGCTGGCGAATCCAGGATTTGGGTCTGGAGGGAGCTGAGGTCATAAAAAATTTGTATCGTAGTGACGAATGTCAAACCTCATAGCTTATACAAACCAAAACACTTTAACTTTACAGGCTTTCCTCTCCTGACAAAAAGAATAATAAAGAACTCTACAATACTTTCGATAATTTAATAAAAAATACAATGAAATAGCTGGCCAGAAAATGTTTTCGACCGCGCCAACGCTACAAGTACAAGTGGAATCACTAGAAAAGTAGGAAAATTTTTGAGCCTGTCGAGTCAGAAAGCAATGTTGTCACGATTTTATTACTATTCTTTTAAAATGAAAATTAAGATCTAACAGTTGTAGGGATTTTAAATAAAATCAAGAATTTTGGTTTAGCTCTGGGGGGGCTGCAGCCCGATAGCCCCTCCCCTGGATTCGCCACTGGTTTTCAGCAGCTTTTTGAATATTATCAAAAGCAGCTCTAAAACGATGTTTTTGCTCTATCTTTTAGCAAATCAGTGGCAAATCCGGGGGGTGCTATCCGGTTGCAGGCCCCCCCAGAGCTAGACCAGAATTCTTTATTTTATTTAAAATCCCTACAGGTGTTTTTCTTAATATCTCTTTTAAAAAAAGTGACAACATTTCTTCCTGGCTTTTGACAGGCTCGAAAATTTTCCCACTTTTGTAGTCATTCCACTCGTATTTGTAGCGTTGACGCGGTCAAAAACATGATTTTGCTAGTTATTTTCATTGTGGTTCTTATTAAATTTTCCAAAGTTTAGTAGTGTTCTTAATGATTCTTATTGTTGTGAGTAAAAGTCTGTAAAAGTTAGTGTTTTGGTTCACATAAGCCATACGGTTTGACATTCGGCACGACGGCGACGATACAAATTTTTTTATTCCTCAGTCCCCCCTTCCCCCGTTCCAAATCCTGTATTCGCCCATGCAGCAGATCCTTAAAATAAATATTCCGTGTTGGAAAGATTGCCTCGAATTTCACCATTAAAAAGTTTCTTTGGAAATACGCGGCAAGCATGCGCAAGCCAGCAAGGTATCAAAAACGAAGACATGTGGCGC
>BGPR01038270.1:0-14789 GCA_013235015.1 Araneus ventricosus | reverse complement strand
AATAATTACGTAAAATTAAGATGTGTCTGTTGATAAAACCCAAGCAAGCCGGTAGAACGAGACGCAGGGGACTGAAGGGTGTGACTGATGGATTCGCGTAGGAATGTGGGAACGCATCGCACTACAGCTTCCTTCCGCGTATGCGCCTGTCCGGACTCCAGAAATGGGCTCATATTACACCCCCTATCAACCCTTTACTGAGTAAAATCGCCCAAAAGGGACAGTCTTCGGGTCTTGAAACGGAAGGTAGGAGACAATTCCGTAACGTAACCTCACTCTGCTACTCAACGAAAGATGTCCAGAAAATTGTCAGGCTCTGAAAACCGTGAAAAAGCTAAAGCGAGAAAAAAACAAAGTCATCTCTCTTCATTTTTGTCATCTTGGCTAAAAGAAAATACCAATGAAGGTAAGTGATATTAATCTGCTCATTTTCGTTGTTAAGTATAAGTTTTTCAAAACTAAGTGGTTGTCCTTTCGAATTTTATCTACATAAGGCGTTAAAGCAGTGGTTCTCAAAAGTGCGCCCTAGAAGATTTCCGGGTGAACCCTGTGGTATTCCCGAGAAATATGTATCCAGATATAAAAATAAATATATTTACTATTTTTGTTATTAGTTTTCCAGTTCAAAGACAGTTTTCATTGCAAATAGCTAACCTTTCTGGTTGTCTTTTCTCCTTCTGATTAAATACAAGGAAATGTCTCTTGAAACCTTTTTGGTTTTTCATAAAAGAAGGATATGTGTCAATATCTAAAAAAGTTTTAAACTTTTTACTGCAATTTTCAACATCATATTTATGTGAATTAGATTTCCCCCCCTCGCCACCATTATGTGTGAAAAGAGAGGAAGACTCTTGGTGGAAATTTTGAAAAAAACTGAACCCGAAGGATTAGACATTAAGAACTGCCGAGGGCAATCATACGATAACGGCGAAAATATGGCTGGTAAATATCAGGGAGTGCGGACACATATTTCAGAAAGTAACCCTTTGGCCAAATTTGTACCGTGTGCTGCTCATACATTGAATTTGGTCGGAGTAATGGCAGGTTACTTCGGAACTATTAATTGCCTTTACATATATTTTAGCGCTTCTACTAATAGATGGGAGGTTTTATTAAAGTATTCACCACCAGTAGCGGACTGGGTCTGAAAATAGTGGTTGCCATGAGTGAATGGGGGGCCTTGCCCTATCACATTTAGAATGCCCTCTTAAATATATTTTTTAATTTTATTTATTACAAATATAATAAATTAAAATAAATAAGTTAATATAATCTATTCCTAATCTAAAATTACTAATTACATATTATTGGAAGTAATAAATACCAATTTTAAACACAAGTTTATTATTGAATATTTTGGAGGTTGTATAGCATAATTTACAAACCCAAAATATAATATGTTGATATAATATCTTCCAAATATAATTTTGGACCTAAACAGTTTTTCTGACAATTTTTTAACCAAACTGTAAATAAAGTACAAACTATTTACTAATTCTAATTTTTTAAAAAGAATACGTATTTCTATCAAATATTAACAACTTAAAAGTAAGGAAGTGTATTGCATGTTGTCCACTTCATTACGGGCGAATCAGTTCACTAGATGACTGTGCAAATCTGTCAATAATTATTCTGCATCTAAATCATAGAACAATTCCTTTTCAATAGATAGCAACATATAGGATTCCAAGTTCTCCTCAGACAATGAATTTCTTATTATGGTCTTTATGATCTTTAGCTTCGAAATTTCACTACTATGAATACATCATTCATCCTTCAAAAATAAATTTCAAACTTCTTAAAGACAAAGTTCTTTTAAAATATTTTCAATCGATGCAGGTCCATTAGGATACAAACTGTAACAGGAAAATGAAAATCCTGAGTAAAAGAGTGAAAAAAAAAAAAAAGCATAATTGTCGGCATTACAGAGAAACCACCTCAAACATAATTAGGATTGTTAGCTAAATTAACTCTTAATAAATATGAAGAGAAAGGATCATGTATAATTAAATTTTTATTAGTTATTTATCCGTTATTTATAGCATTAATTATTTAGACCCTCACACGCTTGGCGGATGGAGAACGTTTCCGAAATTCACTAAATTTTAGACAAATGTGTTGTTTACAAATCCCTTTGATAAAAAATAAGAGACTGGAATTTTAAATATTTAATTACATTCGGTGGCGATCTTAGCAAATGGTCTGCAATTTCTTGGCTTTCTAGCATATATATTAATCGATGAGAGACTGAGAAGACTTCGAATTCATAAAATTTCATTTTTCACGTCTGCATCCTACAAATTTGTATTTCATTTTAGTACATTTTTAAAGTTCGCTACTCAAAACGAACTCTCAAAGAAGATTTTTTGTTTTGGCCCCATTCTTCAAGGCCCAACCCAAACTTAAATGATAATAACTTTATTTACAAAGAAGAATTAAACGAGTCAATATATATTATTTTTAAAGATTCACACAAGAATTCAACCTTGTGAGCAAGTCTGGATCCATACCTCATAATTTGATCTAAGTGAATAAATTTCTCGTCTGCAGTTAACGTGGATAATAATAATGCAATTTCACGATTAAAATAACAAAAATATGATTAAATTTATTTGATTTTAAATTCCGTAAGTTAAATATTTCGCATACGGTTTTAGCGACAGAAGCTGAAAGAGAAATGCCATCCTATAGTAGGCCATCCGTTATAAGAGATACGAAAGAAAATTCTTTGGATGATTTGGAATTTTGAAATTGGAGTAATTTTACAAGTAATATTTCAGTAATTTGTCATTAAATTGATGTCATTAAAAATATCATTTTTAAAATGGTTCAAAAATCATTTTTGTGAAATAATATTTTTGGAAATATCGTGAAAAAACGACAAAATCGTGCTCAATTTTTAATTAACTGTTGAGTCTAGAATTGTGAAATTTGGTGCAAACATACTATGGAAGTTGAGAATGTACACCTCGGAGAAATTTTAATAATTCTAGTTAATTGAAAGTTAAGCAAGAATTGGAAATATTTCAGCGATAACATTTCCGTTATTTCGCCAGTTTTTTTTACTATAATTTTTTCTTTCTTTGTTACTTCAAATAAATTTACTTTTTAGATATATTTACTATATTATTTTGGTAGATTTACTACTGAAACCACTCTTTCAACTGATGGCAAGATAATTTTTCCCTTGAGAGGTTATTTATTTCTTTGTTATAATTTGTTAAAATATTTACTAAACGATTAGATTAATAATGTGTAATAATTGTAATTTAAATTAGAATTATGCATGATCAAAATAAGAAAAATCTTCATCGATTCTCAAGATTTTTTGACTTTTTAACAGTTGAATTTAAAAATTTGATCATTAATTTCATTAGATGCAAAACATACTGCATCAAAATTTGATTCAAATAATAATTTCCTGTTCCTCTTTTTTCACAACTAATTCATTTCTGGGTTTTTTTTATAACTATCAATACTTTCAGCCTACCAAAAGTTAAATAAGTTGGTGAATTTAAAATTGATTGACATAATTAAATTACTACAATCAATAAGCTGGCTGTCAAAGGCGGCTAGTATTTAATACTACAAAAGCAATGTAAAAATTAGAGAAATAATAATTGGAGCTCTTCTCCGAAAATATTTTTTCTCCTTTTGTAAGATATGCATGTCCAATTTCTGCTGACTGGAAACAGGAATAACTTTTTTTCCCCCAGTTATTTGCCAAGAAAGGAGCAAAAAAAATATGACCTATTTATTCAGGTTCCTTTAGCCTTTTTACAACGTTGTAAACATGACCAGATAATCCCCACCACAGAAAGAGTCCATAAATTTAAGAAAAGCCCGATTGTCACCTTTTCAGAAACGTCCTTTGGTCGGCAAATTACATGATTTTTCTTCTCCCCCCCCCCACTTAAAAGCTTTAGCTCCCCGAAGAAGACTTTTCTCCGTCTTTTTACTTTAGGCTAATTCGCTTGTCTGTCAGTTTTACGACAACGAAATGCACAAACAAAAAGCACGTCGTTTAGCCATCTCCAAGAACCGCACCCTTCTTGCACAGAGGGGTTAAGATATATTTCTGCCGGGGGCCTCATAGAAGGATAAAAATCGTGTGGCTATTGATAATGATATATTTTATTGGCACAAGCGTGTGGCTATTGCGGCCCGGCCTTGCATAGAAAATGTTGTGGAGTTTAGCACGAAACTACTCGCTATTTCCTTAGAAAAAGCACAGGAAATTTGCTTGAAAAAGAGTTCTTCCCTTTCTCTCCCTTAAACACGCAACATCCTAGGAGCCCACATTGACTTACGTGTATGGGGCCCACTTGCCATCGGGCACGCTGGCAACCTGGCCAGTCCGCCACTGTTCACCACTGGCACTGAAAAAAGAAAGTGACACTCGGTGGTCATCTCGTAGAGAAGCTGTAACTAATGTCCACAAATACTTGGACAAGATTGTAGAGGCTTTCAATCACCTGGCATTAGATGCAGTATCAAGCCCTGAAACGAAGTCTGTGTCTGTTTCACTTATGAAAAGTATTCAGACCTTTGAATTTGTAGCTTTTACTTGCTTCTGGTAGACAACATTAAAAAAATAGACATCGTCAGTAAAATTCTTCAAAAAGAGGACATATGCATTGATGTTGCCTGCAACCTCTTAAAAGGACTGACTGCATAAATAAAAGGTTGTAGAGGTACAATTGTGAATACAGTCCTTGAAGAAGCAAAACAATCTTGTCTTGACCCGTCTTTTAAGAAGAAAAGATTTTTTGACGAAAAATGTGAAGATGAAAGCTCTGAAATTTATCAACATAAAAAATTCAAACTTGCCTTACTGCAAGTGAATGATAGAATAGAAGCTGAGTTAGAGAGACTATTCCAATCAATGCAAAAGTTGAATGAAATTTTCGGAATTCTTGTCTCTCAAACAACTGACGACTCTTGATAATAAAATTTTAAGAGAGAAGGCTACTACTTTGGGCAAATTTCTACCGAAACGATCTGGATAAGGTTAGGTTAGGTTATATTAACGTCCCGTTTTTGAAGCAACACGAGGGCTATTTAGGGACGGACCTCGTAATTTTGAACCGCGGTCAGAAGACGAGGACGACACCTGAGCTGGCACCCCCCTCTCCAAACTTCCGCGCCACACCAACGGGAGGACGTTTGGCCACTACGTATGATTTAGCGTGCAACAGGCCCCATACACGGCGGATCTTCGGTAGAATCGGGTTTCGAACCTGCGACCCTCCGGTCCCTAGGTCGAGACCCTACCACTAGGCCACCGCGGCCTTCGATCTGGAGAAGGATGAACTATCTGTTGAAATAGAGAGTTTTAAGTATTCTGTGATAGGTAGCGACAATTTAGCTGGAAATGAATCAAAAAAGAGTAAGCTAGATTCTACTGCCCTTGACTTTTAAAATTATTTATATACAACTGGTCTTCATGAAAACTATTCAAATTTGACCACGGCCCTAAGAATCTGTCGCATCGAAAGAGAGAAGTTTTAGCAAACTTAAAATCATAAAAAAACTCTTTAAGAAACTAACCAAGCAAGATCGCCTTTCTAATCTTTCAGTGATTTATATTGAACATCAGAAGACATCAAACGTTTCCAACGATGATGTGAGAAAACCTTTTACAGCAAAGAAGAGGAAAATTAAACTAAAATAATTTGAGTGTTAAAGGTTAACAGAGTAAACTAACCTATCCATCTGAAAAATTGTTTGTAGCATTAATTTTTCCAAGTGGAACACTTAGTTAGGATATTATCATTGTTATATTATTGCACACGTTTTTTATAATGTACACTATGTAAAACTTGAACTTAGCGTATTTGTATTAGGTCAAACAAAATTATTTTCTACACAAGTTTTTTTTCTTTATTAAATACTTACAAACATATTAATTAGTGTTAGTCATTTTTCAGTATAGAACGGTAGATTTTAATTAAGACTTTAAGCAAACTAATCTATGCGTTATTTGTTGGTGTTTGGGGTAGGTGTAGGGGGCGCTAATCGCAGATTTTGCCCCGGGCACCAAAATGCTAGTTTCGTCACTGGTATAATGCTTAATACCAAACTAACAAAATAACTGAGTAAAAATGTCATCTATTCTGTGATTAACGCCTTACATCTTTGCAAATCGGCGTCTTTTCACAATAAGATTTTGAAGCCAACTTCCGCCACTCCCGATCGTATAAATGACTAGTCTAAACGATTACATTATATAAAAAAGTATTCTTAAAATTATCTTCTATATATTTATTAAACTCAAAAATATAATAATATACTCATCATTTAAATTGATGGAATAAAATAAGTATAAATACTTTGTATTTTATTTAACATTTTGTTATTTATTTAATTGACGGTAAACATATGCATTTTAATTTATTGTATAAAATTTACATGTTTATGTAAAATTATAAAATCGATGCTTATCTAGTTACAGGCCGTAATCGTATTTTTACTTTTAAACATATTTGAAATTGTAATTCACATTTTTTGGTTCAAAATTTAAATAAAATCGATAAATTAAATTCTAAGTGCCTTTGGACCAATGGCGCATCTGCGCTACAGCCCAATTAGCCCACTGGATAAAACAGCCCTGCCACTACCACTAGCGATTTTTCGCACAGGCGCTAGAAGCACTCGCTTCGTGCCTCAAGATTCTGGGGACGGGAGGGGGGACCTCAAAATCTAGTCGCAGTACATCGCAGTGCTAAGCCGGCGGTTAATTTGCGATATTGGATAGGGACAGGGTTCTAAAAACACTTTTGCGCATATGATTTCATATTGTCAAAATTCGTCACTGCCCCCGCACTACACACATACTTTACTCACCAAAAGTTGTCTCGTGGGAAAGTAATTGGCTCAAGATATTGTACGGTATCTCCACGATGTTGTTTGATATTTTCAATGCTGCACAATATCGTAAAAATATCGTTGCGGTATTCTAGATCATTTTATCGGGATGTTAATTATATTTCCTGAAGCTTTTTGGCGCCTTATGGATTTGTGTTGAGCTAAAAATTATCATGATTGATAGCTCTGAAAATAGTTCGGAGACTTAACTTCCAAACAGAAATAGCATCTTGTTCTTTTGGGCATTCTAGAGAGTCGCCTACGCCCATAATCAGTGGTGGCGATTGGGTGGGAAAAGTGAGGACGCAAAGCATTTATACACATGTAAAAAGTCACGGTAGTACAGGGGGTCGACAACAAAATTTAAAAATTCAGTTAATGAATTAGCTAGTTTTCCCGAACATTATTGCTATTTTGAAATTCCTAGTATTAGGCAGCTAAAATTAAATAAAAATTTTATTTTTCCCAAAAAAGAGTTGGGGACAATTGCCCCCATTCGCCTCCCCAAATCGCCACCACTGTCCAAAATTGCAAACAAAGTTAAATTTACTCTACACTTTTTCATAGTTATTTGTGTTATAAACATCAAATTTAAATTGTGATAACATTATAAGCTATAAAAAATAAATGTTGTGTTATTTCGCTAAAATAACCGAGAAAACGAAACATTAAGTTCGTTTTATAGGAAGAGAAAGGCATGGATAGCAATAAAAAGGAAAAAAACAGGATAAACCTAGAAAAGGTATGTCAACATAAGGTGAAGGCAGATTTTAACTTTAAACTTTAGATAATTATTAGAATGGCAACATAGTAAGTTAGTGTTCAAATCAAGAAGTTCCTGTGAATAAAATTTTTTGTTTCTGCTGCCTCTTTTTTGAATTTCAGTAAAAGAATAAGATTAGGAAGGACTGTACATTCTGAAAATACAAGGAAAAAAAAATTACGGTTGGACATTGGAGAGAAGTGTTCAAACGTTTAGAATACGTGTTTGTGTTTCCAAAAGAGTTGAGTTTGATGGAGTTTACTGGCGCAAAAACCATTTTTGATTATGCTGCGCCAAACATATGGTCTTGGATAAAATCTTTGTATAGGAGTTCAGTTAAAAGGAGTGTCATACGGTATGAGGTGTCAATATATGAAGTCTATAAAAAGCTTGCAACAAGGAAAAAATTACCAAAAAACATCGTAAAAATTTTTATATCAAGGAGTAAAAACCAATCATTCTAAAAAAAGTAAAAAGTTGTAGGTGATGATCTTTGTGAAGGATGTCTCTAAGAGTGATACAGGATGAATGGAAACAGCGGATGCGTTGATTATTAAATTGCCGACATTCAATAAGAATGTGGAGAACAGTCATTTGGCATTGGCATGCTGTACAAAGAGGTGCGGGTTCCCCCAATAACAGATGCCTATGCGTGAATCTGGTATGGCCAATTCTTAATCGAGTGAGGACAGTGTCGAGTTTTCTGTTAGGCAAACTAGGCCAGCAGGTAATCAAGTGTTTGATAGAGTGGAGCTTATTTGCTTCTTTAAGGTTCCACTGACTTTGCCAGTTTGAGTCAAGTTTAATTTTGACATATTTTTTGATATCACTGAGAGGAACAGGAGAGTTTATACTATCGGTTGCGGATTTCGCTAATTTGTCTGCATGTTCATTACCAGAAATACCTACGTGAGAAGGAACCCAGCAAAGGAGAACAGAGAATCCCCTACACGCAAGCCTATCATGCAATTCCAGAATATTAAATGTCAATGGGTGGCTGAAACGGTGGAGTGATGTCATGGATTCCAGGAAAAGGGGAAAGAAAGATGTACTATATGGCAAAAAAAGTGGAAACTTTTTAAAGCTACTTGCATTCATTAGAAAATTTTGCATCCTTAGTGCTTAGATTAGAGAAGAGTAATATGCCTAACGAATCATATATTTATTACCGAAAAAAAACTATCAAAAATGAAATCATATGACAACTTTGATCCCAAATCGAGGAACAAATTTTCAAGGAAGTTTTAAAGTGGGCATATTACTCCATAATTTTAGACAGCATCCCGGACTTAAGTCACGTTGGACTGGTGACATTTTTATAAGATATGTATGGTTCATTAGAGGGGCAGAACCTTTCTTGAAAGAGCACTTTTGGGGATCTATTCCAATCGAACATTCAATTGGTGATGCTTTAATAGAGAAACTTTTAGTACAGCCGGAAGAGATGAAAAATCCACTGAAAAATATGATTGGCCAATAATAATAGGGCCAATTTGAAAGGAAAAAATCCAGGTGTCCAAACAGAATCCTGAACATCAACCCTCGGGCATTTTATGTTTTTTGTGCTACCCATTCCCTAAACTTACTTCTTTTTGGAGCTCCACAACCCTGTCTGGACACTGTGGAATTTCTTTGTATTTTATAGCAAATTTACAACTTCTGTGCATCCTAAACTCATCGTTGGACAGACTTGAATTGAATCCCTTGAATTCGAACGATTAGAACTAAGGACCCCGAGACTTGGAAAAGGGGTGTCAGGTGACGTCCTTGAACTCGTCCATGTTTGAGCTTCGAAGACAAATCCACTTCATTTTCATTGGGGGGCTGGAATGTTAGCTACAATGAATCATTCGATGGTTGGTTGTTGGCACGCCCAAGGGTCTGGCCATAAATTTTTCGAAGGAGAGATAAGGTTACAGCACAGGCAGGAGTCACAATGGTCGAGGTTCAAGGTCACGGGTGGGATAGGGTGATAAGTACCAACTCATCATGAGGAAAGAGCAACACAAAATACTGGGTATTTGATACGGCTGTGATTTAGAATCCTTTTTATCCCTGAAACGTAGTACACATTTAATAAAAGAAATTTAAAAAATTGAAAATCAAGGAGTTTATAAGGAGTAAAACCTAAATTCAAGGAGTTTCCATAGTGCTTGAAAATGAAAATCGTTTTCAAAGAGTTTTCAAGGAGCGTACGGAACCCTGTATGATGAGTAAATGAGATAAAAAAAATATCTAAACAATTATATAAAATTAAAGGTAGCGAAACTCAAAATCGAGAGAAAAAAATTCATGCAGCTCTAAGTAAAGATGACTAGAGCTACTGATAAAAAACCTACAAAACTCCAGAAACCCAGACTAAAGGCCAGTCATTTCCAAAAATTCTAAGGGGGGGGCGGGGGGGGGGGGGGGGTGGGGGGGTGGCCCCCCCCGAAAAAAAAGAGAAAAGCAGGAAACAAAGACACAGATGTTCTCTTTTCATCATAGCATCCTGCCTCGTAACATGATCGGTGCAATGTGCCAGCTAATGGACCACATAATTTTATTCGACGATTATACATATGCTTTCTCTTTAAAAAATTTAAAAAAATATGGAATAAATAGTTTAAGATACAGCCAACAAAATAAAGTAGAAATTTTATTCCAACAATTTTTTTTGTACCAGAAAAAAAATTAGACAAAATTCCTTGAAAAATTAGGCTTTTAAATAGTGTGGCATAGATGAAAATTATGGATCTGCTTGATTCTTTTTTAATAATAGATGGCAACACGAAAGTTAAAAGTGAATCCTAAACCTATTATTTTCCATTTATAGTTGAATTTAATGGTCTGAGAAGCGAGTGAAGTTACGTGTGCCATTTAGTGGACCACTGCGCTACAAAGGGTTAAAGGAATATATTTTAAATAAAAGTTAGACTGTTGATGTCTTCTTCATGCTTTCCATCCATAACGAATAGCAGACCATTCATTGTTTGAAAAGACATAATGCTTCTGACAACTTAAGCAAACATTTCAATTGGAGTAATCCTGGATCAGACTTCTAATCACTCAGCACTTGTTAAGAGACACAAGACAAGAATTACCTACCAACAGAAAATCATTGCCTATTACCTACAAGAATTACTTGTAATGTTTTGATACAGTTATATGCAGTAAGTTATACACTAGGCACAAACAAACTGCACAAAAAGTATGGAACTATCTATTTAAATAAAGTATTAAGATACAGAAAACAAGCAAGTTCTTAAGCACAGAACCCATAACAAGGATGAGAGCACATGAATAGAGGTAATAAAAGTCTGATGTGTGGCTAAAATCCAAAAACAGTACTTTAGGCAGGATTTTAGAAAAAGCGAGTTACAGCAATAGTTGACTCAATTTAGCATGGGGGGGGGGGCAAACTCAAATCATATACTTCATTTTGATAGAAACTTTTTATTAAACATGAGTATTACAAGAAATGTGTAGCTTTTAAATTACACACATACATATCCATAACAGTCAGTTTTTAAATAAATAATCTGACAACATTTAAAACATAGCTTGATTGCTATTAAACTTATTTTTGTGTATAAGGGAGTTTAATTAAATTTAACCTGTTTATACATAAAGCTTTAAATAACCCTGAAAATATTTATTAAAGTTCATATATTTAACTTCTGTGATAAAGGTTTTATTTCTAGGTTGTAACATTAAGGACAATGAGTACATAACTTGATGAAAAAGGCAAACACAACTCAGGGAAATATCATACAGTTCAGCATTTTCTCATAGATCTTCAAGGAGTGCCATTATATCTGGTTTTAAAAAGCTCGAGTTTGAATCAGAAGGGCCATTGGTCCAAAAGAAATTGAATAGCACAGCAGGTACCAGCTTTAATTCCATTAAAGAGCTGCTATCGTCTGTCAGTTTTGAGCCACCAGGCAGCAAAAGATGAAATTCTTGCTCAGGATTACATAGATTTTCAGCAATAAACTGTTTCACAGCAGACAGTCTTTCATGAACATAGAATGTTCCCTGCAAATTAAATTTTAATGAATGCATTAATAGGATAGGATTAAATAAATACTTAAATAACTGCAACTTTTAGAAAGACATGAAATCAATTCTAACAGCTTTACAGAGCAAAAACAAGCAATTAAATTGTTTATTGCAGAAACCACATTTTTTTTTCTTTCAAAACTGCATTTATGGTGTTTTCACATTCTAAAGGGTGTATTTACATAATTAATGAAGAAATGACAAGAGTCAAGTAAAGTAATATTATACATATACTAGAAAAACACCCGTCATGGTATGATGGGTGCAAATTGCCTCTTCATTTGAGAAATTTCCTGTCAAATTTGACATGTTTAAATAGATATATATGCAAGAGAAATGTTTAACATTGATTGAAAACAAATAAAATGAACATATGTCTCATGACAGCTTGTGATGGAGTTTCGGCTTCGATGCGTCTTCTATAAGCGGCTACATCTACTGCACGAATCCTGGCTTTGCCTTGCTAACCATCTTGCTTTCCTTTACTTTGTCATCTGCCATCTTTTTGTGATGAGTTCTTCGTCGGTATTGTCATATTGAAATTTTGTATTTATTTTTAATTTAGGTTTTTGGATCTTAAAAATGATGGACTGTTACCCAAAATCAAATAAATGATCCTAATAATAATAATAATAAATTTTACGCGTTGTGTTTTATTAATAACCCAGTGTTCATCCAGGCCATGCCTTATGGATGCTGAGTCGACATGAGATCATTTCTACAAAGGAAAACAATTATTAACTGTAAGATTTTGTTTATTTGAAATATGAAGAAGATGAATTTATAAGAGAAGCAATAATTTAAAACTTTTAATGAGTCTGTCCTCCTACATTAAATCAACCTGTGCAGACCTGAATAACATATATTAAAAAAAATCATTAAAACATAAACAACAGTACATTGAAATGATATTGAAATGATCCATCTTAAAATTAAAAACACAATCCAGGATTTTGTTTGAGAAGCCAATTTTAAATATACTTGAGGCATTTTGGAAGAAATTTAAAGAATTAAAGCAAATGCCATTCACAGATACACATGTTTATTTCCAGACTACATATATTGAAGTTTTACGGTAGATATTAAATGATCATAATAACAGCAATATCATTCGCTTGAAATTTTTCCTGATTAAAGTAACATAATTGTTTCAATAAAATTCAATGTCTTATTCCATGTCATAAAACATAGCGAATAAATTCCATACACATGCAATTAAGATAAGCTTCATTTCACCATCATATTAAGTATCATACCTTCATACCAAGTAAATACATATACACAAACAAACAATACTAAAGAAAAAACTCGATCATTTTGGCATGAATTACTTCTCCCTCCTATATATTTTCAAGACACAACTTCTTTTCCCCGGCAATAAAATCTCATATTAAGAACCCAGTTTTAGCTAATGTTAACACCAGTTTCAAAACGAAATATTTAGGGTAATTCATCTTACTTGAGGACAGGACCACTGTTTGTTGCAGACTAATTTTGACGGATTGATAAATTGCGATACTTATCATTACTGACACAAATCAATGCATTGAATAATCAAAGCTATGAATTTCCTTTTCAAAAACACAAGCGCCAGATTTCCAACTCGAATTGTGAACCCGGTTTTCTTTAGGATTCATCCATACCCTCATCCGTTAATCAATATCAACACTTTCCACACAGGTTCAGACCGTTTTTAAATTACCGATCATCTTTGTGAATTCATCCTCAGCGTACTGGCCTTGGAACGCCCTGAGGGCCCCCGGTCAAACATTACATTCCACCTTGTCTTACCACCTCATGACCTCGTCTAATCTGCCCAGCAACCCAAAATTTCTTTTCTGAAGCCCCCAAACTGAATGACCATTGGTCAAAAATCACAGCCGGGACTTCACCCCTTCGAGAAAATTCTCCCAGTCTCCAACGGAAAATGCCAAAAGGGGTCAAAGACCCTCCCGCAAATTCGCAGAAAAACTAAGAGTTGGAAAGGGATCACTGTAAGCCTTCTGTCCGGAGATAAAAAAAAAAAAAAAAAACCCGGCAAAGAGAAGGAATATATTTTTTCCAACACTACAGTATTCATTGTAAAAAAATATATTTATTAAACTAATTCATGATTGTAAAGTATTAAATTATAGTAAAAAATATATACACAAAATATGTACATAATAATTCAATAACCTTGAAATTCTCAGCTTGTCTAACGTAAGTGAAAAGTTAAAATTTCAAAGGAATTCTTTTTCGAAATTCTAATCAAAACAAAGCACTTCTTTGTTTGTCAAATGTTACCAAAAAATATTAACAAATTATATCCTCACGATTGCAATAAACAATCAGATGCATCATGGCGTCTACAACTCCGGGCAGCGGATAAATTCGAGTCTCTTACCTTCCTAGAACCAGATTCTCTGAAGACTAGTAGAACTTTCTAATCCCAATTCATCGAGACCGAGTTAATTATTTATGCTCAAATAGCCAAGAAATATGTACAAGTCATCTATTGTAAATATTTTATTTTATTTCTATTAAATTCCTGAGATTTCATATTAGTATTGCTGTCTGACTTGCTACCATTTGTTCGACGCTGTCAAACACGTCACATCACCAATTAAAAAAATTAATAAGTTTTTATAAGAATCTCAGTATCTCTATATTGGTGTCTCATATGATTTCTACAGTCAACAATTTAATTGTTATTAGATGGTGTTGATTTAATCTATCTCTATATAAAGAGATTAACATCTGTCACGTTTTCATGAAACATATTATACTGGGCTTAATTAAATCTTACACACATGTGTTTGGTATCATTATTATCAGAATTTATTCAATGTTAGAGTAATTCAGAATTTTATTACCATTTAAAAATAAAACTAAAATTTGCAAATTATAGCAACTCTTGTATTTTTACCTACAGTACCATGCAAGTGGCAATATGTAACTTAACTATAACAAGTTAAAATAGAATGATTCATTCCATCGCATTGTTTTAAATTGATTTATTGTTTGAGATGAGAGGGCCTGTGATTAAATAATAAACCTTCATGTTCGATTTTAGATGTCCCATGATTTGTGCCAAAGTTATAGTTAATCATTTCATTTCTTTCCCTTTATTAAATAA
>BGPR01038269.1:0-14789 GCA_013235015.1 Araneus ventricosus | reverse complement strand
AAAATCTGCTCTATACTTTTAGCGCCAAGAGGAAGATATATTTTAACATGCCAATGCTTGTAGGCTGAATACTATTTGTAAATTACCTGATGCGTCATGCGGTATAAATGTTTGAAAAATCGTTCAAAACTGTCTACAGAGCAGATCGTTGGCTTCTCAGTTATACCATTTTTATTACCGTGCAATTTTTCACAATTTTAATTAATTTTTAAAAATATTTTTAATTGCATTTTAAAACAATACTTTTGATTGCTTTCATAGCTGAGTTTATACAAACGCGCTTACGACGATATTAATCGCATTTTCTGCGTACACATTATCGTTGCTATATAACCGATGTTCAAAACCTGTGGTACGCGTATGTCTGAGGTTACGCGAAGGACAAGTTGGGGGTACGCGAAACTCAAAGTCGGTGATGGCAGACGCAAGAAAACATAAGGGATTATAAATGTTAAAGAATTTCTGTTTTTTTTTAAATAAAAAGTGAAAGTTCTACAAGTCCTAAACCTATTCTCAAAATAAGTAATAAAGCAAGCAAACGGCAGTGTAGTTTTTAGTTATCCTTATAAGTAAATGCGAAATTATTGCAATACTGATTTCATCTTTTTTTACTTTGGCCTAATACTATTGTAAAAATGGAATAAAATATAAATTCAAAAATGAATCCAGCAAATGTTATAAATTCCAGTCATTTGACTCTGAACCTTACCTAGGTTCTTGACATTAGTGTTAAAAACTTCTTTGCATAGACGTGTGGTTGAAAGGGGGATGTGACAGTAGGGGGTATGCGAAAACAAAAAGAATAATTAGGTGGTACGTGAGGAAAAAAAGTTTGGAAATCCCTGCCATATAACTACGAGTAACTTTGTAAAGCTTATTTAACCTTTTCCTGGTTCAACTGTTGTACAAAACAAAATTTTACTTTTGTATTCGGGTCGGTACAACTGCTGTACCAGCAGCAGAGCACACTAGCTTAAGAACAGCAACCAGCCACCACCAAATCTTACGTAATTCATTTGAAAAATTCACCCTTCACATCACTGCCAACCCTTGAGTAACAATTACAGCGATCCCTCGGTATAAATAACAAGACAGAACAAAAAAACAGTCCCACAATTTTTAGGATGGTTGCGACGATAACCATCAATATAACCGGTTGTAATACATTTTCCAATTATTCTTTATCGTGGCATCGAGCAACACTAACAGCCCCGAATTATGGAGCTATAACTGTATGAAACAATGTAACTAAAGGAAACATTCTACACTTTCACTGCACTCCTATGATAACTCCTCTTGTATATATTTTATATTACAGTCGGATTGTAATCCTCTATGCGTTTCTCATTTTATTCTTCTTTGTTCATGTAGAATTATGTTCCCTTTTATGTGTTTTTATATCTTATGATGTAATTTGTTTTTGCTTTTGCTTTTCAATAAAGTTTCACACATACTCATCCAACCGACAGGAAGCCGTTTAGGCTACGAGTTCGGGGGTATGCTGTGATGTTATGTACCAGACACAAGGGATGATTTCACTCCCCGCATTCAACACAGCTCTTCTAGTTTAAGTCCCCTTAGCCTAAAGGTTAAGGCTGAAACATTATCATGCTTCGAAAGTTCATGTGTTCGAATTAGGGTTCCCATATTGTCCTTTTTGATGCAAAATTATGGAAAACTGGCCTTTTTCCAAACCCTTTGGCCTTAGTAATTTCCATTTGGCCTTAAATTCATTTTTGGCTTTATTTTCGTTAATTACTTTTAGAACAATTTTTATTTACTTATTATATCTTTTTTAATAAATTTTTGATATTACGCACTTCAAATGATATATAAAGAGCTGTGAAACGAAATAGCTCCTGAATAGAACAAGAACGTTTTAAATTTCTTTCACATAAATTTTAGTTTAATATAAAGCATTGAACATATGCCTATCAAGTGGGATTCGTTTCCATAAAGGATAGCCTTTTTTCTAATAGCAAATAAGGTTTTCAGTCAATTTGTCAAATTTGGTCTTTTTTGGCCTTATTTTTAAGAAGGTTTGGCCTTATTTTTAAGAAGGTTTGGCTTTATTTTTAAGAAGGTTTGGCCTTTTTTTCCTTTCTGATCTAGCAACCCTGGTTCGAATCTCTTTTTAATTTCTTTATTATTTGCCGTATTATTATCATTTTGATCAATTGTAAAAAGTTTATTTCACCTTACCTACACATGTCGGTGGGTCAGCACTCCATCGTCTTCCATCACAGTATATCGACGCTCCGCCATCCAAAGTGTATCCTGGCAGACAGTCGTACGTGAGAACAGCTCCTCTATACATCATTGTTACACGTGCATTGTCGACATGCGGTGGTCTGTGGCAGTCCCGAGCTGCAAAAACCAATAAAAGATGCTTCATACTACCATTAAAATTCATTTAGTTAAATTTGCTTTAATATTAGAGCACTAGAAAATCCCCCGTCATAGTATGATGGGTGCAAATTGCCTCTTCATTCGAGAGATTTCCCGCCAAATTTGGCGCGTTTAAATAGATATATATGCGAGAGAAATGTTTAACATTGATTGAAAACAAATAAAATAAACATATGCTTTATTGACAGGAAATGTTTTTTATTTAAACATTTCTTTATTCAAAAAACTTCTTGGTAAGCAGCCTTCCTTGTGAAGTATTTTTTATATCAATCGATAGCAAATTTTAATTCGCTATTTTAGAGCTAATAAATTTGAAATTAGAACGACAATTTCTCTTTTAAATTTAAAATTACTGACATTTAAATGCTCTAACTATGAAATAATGCTGTTTAACGTCTCGCAGTGCTATGCCGCGAGTTTTATTGTTGGTGACGTTAGAGCGTTACCAAGAGATCTGGGCTATTATATTAGTAATTATTATTGTTAATATTCCAAGAAGAAATCATTCTGATAATGCTATTACGATGAAGTAGTTTCGGCAAGTGGTAGTTCGTTAATTCAACGGGAGACCAGTGCTTATTTCAAATCAACATTTTTTTTTCTTTTATCGTAGAATTTATTAATTATTTTATTCTGAGAATTCCATAATTTGATATAAATATGTGTCGGACTATATGATAATCCCTTTCTGAAACAACAATTTTGTTGTGAAAATTCAATATCATTCCACGGTGCTGCAACACAACAAGCGAAAAAATTTATTAAAAACAATTTTAAACAAGGCACTTTCATTAACATGCTAAAAGGTAGAATATATTTTATTTTACATTCTTCTTTCTTTAATTAATAATTATTTATTTTAAATACTATAAACTCATGAATTTCAGATAATACCACTCATAAGGGATCATAATTTAATTAAATCAATCGATCCATAATTAAGTTCTGTTCATAAGTATCGTACACAATACTTACGACATAAGTTCTCTTCATAATTGTACACAATTTGAAAACATTAGCACAAGGGGAAGCGAGTATCTTAACCCACGGCGGCCGGCCTACCCGTTAGGGTGTAAGACTCCACTAGGACCACCGGGGAAAAGAAAACCAACCTTATACTCCGGAGGAGCGCCGAGAACACAGTCCCCAAGACTGCATATATTGATATTTAATTACTTCAGATTTTTCACTTTTCTGACTCCATATGAGAAGATTGCGTGTTCAAATCACGTCCGGGTCACCACTTTTGTAACCATCAGCATTGATTTCTGGCTCCATAAATCATTAGACGATGATGAATAACAATAAACTTTAATAATTCGACAATAAAAAACACTTGAAAAGAAATAAGATGATCAGAGCTAGATGATACAATTCGATGCGATGTTTTCCTGTATCATTACCCACAAATGAGAGAATCTAAATAAGATGACATTAGACGCATTCTGGCTGGGTTTAGTTAAAAATGCATAATGTCTTTAGTAGCAGCAGGAAGACTGGAACTGCATAACGAAACGCTTCAGGAGACGCAGAAAGCTGAGTCAACGAACTGGAACATCGATAACATCTGAAGACTGGCTCTGTCAGTTGAAGAAATGAAACTTGAAATGAACTACTCGTTGTCTAGTCATTTTCGCTGGGTTCGATGGGGCTTAAATACAAGATTACAAGACATCATTTCACTTTAATTCTTGTAGAAGGAGACGCCCTCTCACGGCCGCCCCAGACTTATATAAAAAACGCCAGACTGGGCGTAAATACAAAATACATAGTAAATTTGAAAATAAATTAACATAATAGAGAACAAATATTACAAATTCCAGCCCGAGAGCCAAGAATACAAACAAATAAACATAAGGTGGAAACAAAACTGAAAACTTAAAACTAGAGCTAAACAAACAATACACAACATAAACGGAACATATTTCCAATGCCCCGTGGGTAGGGGGCAGATGTCATATGACCCCAAAATATCAACAAATTTAGAGGCATTATCTCTTTAATACCGAAGCGACTCCTTCCTTCTAGCTCCTTTAAAACCGGGACGTTTTGGAGGAAACGACATGAATTGGACTCTCTTAACCTGGGTGGTCATTTCCCCCCTGCTATAACCTTCCCTTAATGCGCAAGGAAATGGGCTGTGGTTAGCAAGGATAAATGGACCCCTCCCGCGCTTATCTCCTAAGAGACTCAGAACCTCACCTCCCCTCAAAAGAAGCCAGCCGCCTCAGACCGGCCTTTGTCGCTGTTAAGGGGAAATTTTGAAACCGCCCGGGACAGTCTCTCTCGGTATGAGAGGGTTAAAGGACGCAACAACATTACAACAACAACCATTTTTCTACCCATAATTCAGTAGAAAATCCACAAAAATCCCAAGGCTAAAGAACAGACCCAAAACCAAAATTACAAGTTTCATAATGAAAATTACTTATTTAAAAAGTAAACAAATACTTATTGATAAAATTGAATAAATAGGCAACAAACAATTCAACATAAACCTGTAACATCAAGAACGAAAGGAGAAGTGAGTGATTACAAAATTCCTTCTTTACAGACACGAAAAATGTCAAGTTAAATAAAAGTTTATGATAAGAAAAATGATTAACGATCGTGATAGTTAGAGTCCAAAACTATTCGATGCTGGCTATGTTAATTGCTCATATATAGAGAGGACGAAAATGTTGCATTTTTCATCTTTCCATTCATCTTCTCCGTGCCGTCCCTATATTTCGAGCACAACTGTTCCTTGATCTCCTCATCTTTCTTTTCAAGCAACAACGATGGGAAGGCGAACAAGTCAAGGTCAAAGCCATTATTGCCAATTAGCGCACCGAACTTACCTTTCCGTCTATATGCATTGTATCTTTACCTTTCGAATACGTCTCATAGCAGAGGGGAATAAAATTATTGTAACGAATCTGTGAGGCTATTTTCCTGCCATGTTAACCCTTTGAAAGGCAAAAATATTTCAGCTGAATGCTTTGAAAACGGCCTCTCTGTAGCTAAATGGTGAACGCAAATGTTTCAGAGCCGGTTTTCGGGTAATAAACAAAGAGCAACTTTCTACGCCGGAGCCGGTTTAAGAGTAATAATCGAAGAACGACTTTCTGCGACGGAGCCGGTTTTAGAATAGTCATCAGAGAGCGACTTTCTATGTTTCAGCCGGTTGAAGGGTTAATCTTATGTTAGAAAAGAAGGATTTACAGAGATCTGTAATAGAATGGAAGCTAATGACACCCGATATTGGTGACAAACTTATTTACCATTTGACGACGAATTTGGTGACTTTGCCGACAAGATGAAAGTTCTAAAAAATGCAATAATTATGCCCCTATCTCTCTCAGGTACCGAGATTTGGAGATCTTTCTAGAGAATTCCATGTGAAGTCACGCCCTATGGAAAAAGTTAAAAATATTCAGCTGCTCCAACGAGAGATGATCTCTTCGGAGTCTTTTTCGTTGTGCGCATTGTTCAGCTGCTAGACGCTGAACGCTATATATTTCTGCGATTATTAGTTATTTGCTGTCTGTTTGTCTTACTAATTTGTACAAGTGCTATTTTTCTTGTTACCTGTGCTTCAAGTTTTCTGTAATATCCGTGGAAAAAACCGACATTTTCCATTATCCAGCTTGTTGGTTTGCTGCCACCTTACACACATGGAAGGATTTTGGTTACACTATCTACAAGTTGATTAGTGACTTCAAGCTTTACTTCCGTGAAATCCTAATTACTAAGAATCTGCATCATCAACTCCTCCAGATTAAAAATCTCTTCTGGCAGGCCTCGTCAATGCCATTCAGCTCCACCAGCACTGCATCAACTCGTTAATCATGTACAATAACATCTACAAATCACAAGAGAGACATCCATTTCATATGTGTTTCCAAACTTCCGACTCATTGTATGTTCCCTGAGGTTTTAATAACTCATCGCTCAGTGAAGTGTTGTGTTTCCGTTTTACAAATTAAAAGTCTCCTTATTCATTACTCCCTCATATCAACAGTCTTCCAAAATGCATCGTGTCTCGAAGTTCAAGAGTACCGCATTTTATTAAAGCACAACAGAAATTAGCAGTGCAATGTGCTTGTATACAAATCTGCAGTGCAAAATGTTGAATATATTTTTAAACATTCGTTCATGAATTCCATAATTTAGATTGGATTAACAGTATCTTGGATATTTCCATTTGCCATGCTCAATTTCAGGTTCTAGCTATCTCAGTGCGTTCTTGTTTCGTAGCAGTATCCCAAATAGTGTCTGTAAACCATTTCACATAGTATACCTAAAAGGACCTCATCTTGCAATGTAATCATTCCATTGTTTCCAGTTTAGTTGCTTAGTGGTTTTGACAGTAATACATTAACAAATTTATAAATTGAATAAATTAATTAAATAATAAAAATTCATAGTATTATATATATAGGCGCAAATGCAGCTATTTATAATATAATACAGAAGCAAAAATTAGATAAACTAAACGAAAATTAAAATGAAACAAAAAGAAAGAAAAAAGTAAAGACAAAAAACAGCAAATTTAGACAAAAACGATGACAATACATCTTTAAGCGTACGAAAGCAACAGCCTCAAGTGATTGCATCAACACAAGGTTGAAACGATAATATTTAAAACACATAAAAATATATAAAAATGAATTTCGAAAGTAAAAAATGTTCAAAAAGGAAGAAATGAATAAGGAATCGAATGGTAAATTTATCGAAGACCACTCACCATAAAGATTCCAAATTTAGACAAGATTTTCTGTCAAGGGTAAGATTATAAATCAAAATTATACCCTTTGTGGCCTTTAGTGGTTTTGATAAACTTCTAGTTCCTGTCCGTTCAAACCGCTCATATATTGTCTCCGAGGACTCTAGGAATGGGGACAGGAGGTGGTGTTATGTTATGTACCATCAACACATACAGATTATAATTATCTTGGTACGGCATACGCACCACCCGTAAGAGAAAGGGAAAAGACTTTCTATGTTTCCAGCTGGCCGTTAATCTTATGTTAGAAAAGAAGGATTAATAGATCTGTAATGAATGGAAGCACGACACCCGATATTGGTGACAAACTTATTTACCTTCATTTGACGATGAATTTGGTGACTTCATGACAAGATGAAAGTTCTAAAAATGCAATAATTATGCCCCTATCAAGGGTAAGGGTAAGATTATAAAAATTATACCCTTTGTTAGTGGTTTTGATAAACTTCAGCGTTCTGTCCGATCCCAAAACCGTCAGCTCATATATTGTCTCCTGAGACTCTAGGAATGGGGACAGGAGGTGTTATGTTATAAAAACAACAACACATACAGATTATAATTATCTTGGTACGGCATACACCAATTGAGGCGAGAAAGTGGTGACTTTCTATGTTTCAGCCGGTTGGAAGGGTTAATCTTATGTTAGAAAAGAAGATTACAGAGATCTGCAATAGAATGGAAGCAATGACAATGATACAGACAAAACTTATTTTACCATTTGACGACGAATTTGCGACTTCTTGCTGATAAGATGAAAGTTAAAAAATAATTATATCAAGGGTGTAAGGGTAAGACGAGTAAATCGTACTATAACCTCAAGTAGGCCTTTAGTGGTTTTACAAACTTCTAGTTCCTGGGTCCGTTCAAACGCTCATATATTGTCTCCCTGAGGACTTGTGAATGGGGACAGGAGGGAAGAGGTTATGTACCATCAACACATACAGATTATAGTCTGGTAATGGCATACGTACCACTGCAAGAGAGAAAAGGGAAAAGACTTTCTATGTTTCAGCCGGTTGAAGGGTTAATCTTATGTTGTAGGTGCATGATTACAGAGATCTGTAATAGAATGGAAGCTAATGACACTGATATTGCACAAACTATTTTTACTGTATTTGGACGAATTTGGTGACTTTGCTGACAAGATGAAAAGTTCTAAAAAATGCACATGCACCTATCATGGTATGGGTAAGATTATAACCAAAATTATACCCTTTGTACTTTAGTGGCTTTGATGTCTCAGTTCTGTCCGCCAAAAAACCGCTCATATATTGTCTCCCTGAGGACTTAGACTGGGACAGGGAGGGTGTTATGTTATGTACCATCAACACATACATTATATCATCTTGGTACGGCATACGTACCACCCGCGGAAAGGGAAAAGATTAAAGTACAAAAGTTGAATCAGACACGCTCCACACAACAAAAGCAGCATATTCAGCATTTTTTTTTCTGAAAATGGAAATGTCGATATTTAACCCATTAACACCTGCAAAAGCATCCTCTTTCATTTGAGAACAACAAGCAGGCATTGACTCGTTACTAAACTGATTCCATTGTTTTTGTTTCCTGTCCAGTGGCGAACTGGGGGCTACCGGGCTGCAGCCCCCCCCCCCCAGAGCCAAGCCAGAATTCTTGATATTATTTAAAATCATTACAACTGTTTTTTCTTATCTCCCCTTAAAAAAAAAATAATAATGTTTCTGGGCTGTTTCTGGCTTCTTGATAATAGTTCTTCGAAAATTTTCCTTATTTTTGTAGTCATTCCACTAATTTCTAGCTTGACGTTGAAGTCATTTTTGGTTGTTATTTCATTGTACTTTATTAAATTACAGAAAGTATTAAAATATTATTTATAATTTTAGTTGTAAGGCGTGAGTAAAGTCTGTAAAGTTAAAGAGATGCACGAAGTTTGAGGTTTGACGCGTTCGTCACGACGATACAAAAAATTTTTATGACCTCAGCCCCTGCATCTCGAACTTAGATCGCCACCGTTTCTGTTTAATGTCAATACGTATTCCCAATGTTGCAAATGTCAACAGTTTTGTCCTCGGTACACCATCCATTAGGTGATTTTGACGTGAAAGTGCCATTATTTTGATATATATATATATATTTTTCTTCTGATTTATCTTCAATGCAAGGAAATCGAAAGTAAACTTATTATTCTTTTGGCATTTATACATTTTAAAACTTTTTAATGTTTTATCTACAAAAGAGTATTTTATAAAAGTTTTCTTTATTGTGCTTTATCTTAAATAAAAAATGAATTTATACCGACTCTTTTATTATTTTTCTTAAAAGAATTTAATCTTATTTTAAGAATAACATTTTGATTCAAAGTTATCTAATATTACCTTTTAAAATTATTTAAAAAGATCTGGAAATTTATTTTGTCCTTACTGGTTAATGATTAAAATTTACGTTATCAGAAAGAAATGTAATTACCTGATAAATTTACGAATCGATGTTTAGTCAAAATATTTCAAACGATGCGCTCAAGAAATTATTGTATTGCTTTTATTTTTTTATATCCTTTCACTGAATGTTTCTTCCTATGAAAATATAAATGATCATATTGTTTCGAAATTAAGAGGAAACGTAATCGAAGTAAATGACATCATTTCCTTTCTAGTGATCCATATTTTAACATTTACTGAAAGTAAACTAGAAGTGAACTTTATTTTATTTATTATACGCACCACTTTCACTCAAGAAAAAAGTGCCAAAGAGTTTACTTTCAGTGAAGGTTTTGTCAAAATATCACATTTGATTTTTTACTTTCCGTATACGAAGTATACAAAGAGAAAGTATTGTAATCGTCAGTCAAAAAAATTCGAATTTATATATTTTGACGAATCTCATTTGTATCTCCATGAGTTCGAAAACAATACCTTTGGAATTATGTCTGTCTGTGTGCCGTAGAATGCGAAAACCCAAATAATATTAAAGTTACAAGGATGAAATTTGGTAGTGGTCTTTACAATACAATTTGTAGGTTTCTGTCAAATTTTTGGATAAAATTCTGTCTACAGGAATCACTGTGTCCGCGTTAATGTGTATGTATCACCCATGAATTAAATACTATGGGATAGAATTGTTTTTATCAACAGGAAATGGTTTTAGATTAAATTTCAGACCAAACTGTCAAAGGGGTTGACTGCCTGTCTGTCTGTATAATCGCATATGAACGGAATAACTTCATAAAAAATTACTTGATAAATGAAATACAAACCAGATTTTGTGTCCACTTGTGTTAATCGATTGGAAAAAAGGCGTTCAAATTTCAAATTTCCCGTTCTCATTTCACCCGTTCTATTATAATCACGCCGACTTAATTCCACTTCCGTTGGACGACCCTTCTCAGAAATCGGCAGACGTTTCGCCATTTTTTTTCGCAACTGCGTTAGTTCTTGTGCGGTTCACCACCCCTTTAGTTTATTTTTTTCTCTTACATGTGTTAGAGTATACAAGAAAGTTTAGGGGAGACCACTTCCGCTGGATTTGAATTCTTATTGTAAGTGCTGCATTTAGCAACATTGTTTGCAGAAGTTGGGGTAAAAGTGTGGTGTAATACCACAGAAGATAATTACCATGGAGTTCAAAATGCACAGTCATTTGTCAAATGATTCTGCGCTTAAAGGCCATGAATTGATCATTGTATTGCCACTTAGTTCATAGTCAAGCAAAGTTTTAAAATTTGGTGAAAAATACTCAACTCAGATACAAATTAAGATTTGTATTCCTCTACATCAATGTGTGAAACAAGAAACAACTACACGAAAGCCCGAAAATTATAAAGGATCTGATTCTTCATATCAGTGTGAAACAGGAATGAAATCATCATGTTTGTATTGTATTAATAATATTATTTTATCGACTGCATCTGTCAGAATTTAATTACAAAAACTATCAAATTTTAATGTATGGTACTTATTGATTGTGTAGTGAGCTTGTCTTACACCTTTTACAGCTAAGCCCATGTTTGGCCTCGTGTTTTCTTTTAAAACCTCCTTGACGCCCCTTCATACCAATGTGAAACAAGAATGAAATCTTTATAAATCTTGCCATAGAATTAATAATATTATTTTATTGACTGCATCTTGTCAGATTTTAAGAAACAAACTATAAAATTAAATGTATGGTAATTTATTGTGTCGTGTGCTGCATTTCATAATCTTACATTGTTGCTTCCGGTTTAGCAATCGTGTTTTGCTTTGAAAACCTCCCGGATTCCTCATACATATATCATCGAAACAAGTTATCAGAATATCTGTTAAAGCTTATATTTTATTAATAATATTATTTTATCGATTCTTCTCAGATTTTAACATAAAAAACTATCAACTTTAAATGTATGGTAATTTTATTTTATTTTGTGGTGTGTACTGTATTCCATGCCTTCTTAAATTGCTAAGTCATGTTTAAGCACCGTGTTTCTTTTAGAAACCTTGACATAAAAATGAATCTAATAAAGTCCATTTTTAATGTCTTTCAATGACTCGTCTTCTTCATCCAAACTAGAAGTAGAATTAGAATTCATTTAACATTATAATAAGAAAAGTTTTCGTTGAACAACAAGAAATATAGTTTACTAAGTTTAATCAAAAGACAATAGCCTCATCAAGGCCGTCCTGATCAAACATTCTATAAATCTAAGGGTATTTATAACCCCTAAGAGGCTCATTAGGGAGATTTGGCAATTTTAGTTTCACCGTGACCTTACATCATCATATGTAATCAAGGATTTAATTCCCACCTACCTGGTAGCGTGTTGAGCTGCGATTGCTGATTTGCCATGCCAGCAAATTCAGCTCGAGATAATGAGGAACAAGGCATGAAATTTTCATCAAAATCGCCTCCAGCTATTAGGAACTGATGCTGGAAGGAACTCCGCACACAAACGCTGAGTTTTATGCACATCGGCAATTTATGGGCATTAGGAATGTTTGATCAGTTTTTCAAATATACCGACGGTTCAAAAAAACTGACAAGGAAATCGCCTCTTGCTTTCTGTGTTTTCCTGCCATGGATTTATTCATCACATACAGAAAACCAAATTAGATGATAAGTGTTTTTCAGGCTGAGAGTAGTAAAAGCATTGAGAGAAGCCATGGCTGCTTACCAAAGAGACCCCAAGGCAAAAAAATGCACTATTCATACAGAACTTGCGGGTTTCCGAAGAAACTCAACTATTGCCCTGAAATCCAACATCTGGAGCTCCTTACCAACCGAAGTTAAATCTCCTGGCAAGGACATTCGCGTATTAGGGGAAACGAGGTTGCCACCGCTGGCTGGGGACAGGGTACTCATGGCTGTACTCTCAACATCAATATCGATCAAATTCTGCCCTTAAAAATTTCAAAAGTATGCCTTGGAAATCTGGCAGGATAGATGCTTGAACCTTTCGGAAACGGGTAAGGAACCTTCCTTTCGTATCTCGGCACATTAATTGAGCCTCATTCTAAATCAAGAACCAATCATTCATCACAGGACATGAGCCGTTCGTTACCTATTTTCACAGGTTCATTTATAATGATTGATGCGTTTGTGGTGTTAAAGAGATAAAACCTACAACGCAACGAATTCCGCCCATTGGCAAAGCCCTTTCATTTAATGAAGTCCAGTGCTGAAAATCTTTCGACGTGTGGTGTAAAAAATATTACATGCTCAAGACAAACAATCTCAGGCACGACTCATGAATTTTATTACGATCAGAACGTCATGATATCATCATGACAGAATGACTTTTCTCTGCTTCCAGCACCACTAAGAGCCCCCCCTTGCAGACTGTTTCAGTTTACGTTTTGTATTTTGTTGGTTGTACTAATTTTTCTCCTTTTTTGTATTTTTATCTTACGCTGACAGGGTTTTATAACCTTAAACCTTTTTTTATCTGGTCGGTTCACTCCGGTGGATTAATAATAATGTAATATCATAATATTAATTATGAGTATTCTGGAAGATCCTTCATGAACGAAGGCATGATATACGTCATGAATTAAAACTTTTCTCAAGCCTGGCAGCAATTAAGACTTTCTTGCAGACTGTTTCTAGCTTATTGCTTTGTATTTTTGTTGTATTAATTTTTCCCCTTTTTTTTTTGTAGTATTTCATCTTTACTCTGACAGGGTTTTGTAAGTAACCTAAACCTTTTCTGCATCGGTTCATTTCCGGTAAATTATTATTAATAATAATACTAATATCATAATATTAATATTAATAACATAATAATAATAATAATCAGAGTCTTTAAATTAACTCTTTCAAGAGTAACGGACTCATACTTCGAAAGAAATTTAAAAATACTTTTGATAAAATGTTTTAGGTTTCTGGAAGCACTCATCAGTCCCACCATGTTATCAGAAAACGCCATCATTTCGATATAATGAGAAGTATGAGAACGGACTCATACCTCGAAAGAAATCTTAAAAATACTTTTGAGATAGAAATGCTTCTTAGGGTTTCTGGCCTCATCAGACCCAATTCATGTATCAGAAAACGCTATCATTTCGATAGTGTAGATTGAGAAGTATGAGTAACGGACTCATACTTCTCGAAAGAAAATTTTAAAAATACTTTGGGATATAAATGTTTAGGTTTCTGGAAGTATCTTCCCATTAGTCCCCACAATGTTATCAGAAAACGCTATCATTTAGAGAACAGATATCACTATCGTAGGTATCGTTACTGCGGGGTTTTTCCGGTCTTAAATACATTTTATATGTAACAACGAATGTGTGTATGCTTATTTCCGAAAATATCGGGTAATTTGAATAAACTTTTCGATTTATAACACTCAATTTCAGTAAGAGTTTCACTTTTTTTTCTTTGAAAAATTACTCAATGAGGCTTCGTTAGGGAAACATATTCCCATTAATCACTACGCATGGGACATATATACTCTTTCTTAAATCAGGATTTTATTTTCCCAGGCCTGCCTTTGACGGCATTCTATGTGATATACTATAGTCATACTGCCAAAATTGTTCCTGGCGTATGTAAAAAACTAGTCGCGAAAGGGTTAATAAAGATTTATCTCATTTTATAACAAATCTGACATCTCGCCTCACCGTATTATAAATAAATGCATGATAAATTAAACTTTCATCTCAAAAAGTGTAAATATTTTATTTATAACATTATTATTATATTTTGATGAAATACTCTTGACTTTTTTTGAAAAAATCAATCTTTTGGAGTCAGGGGATGAATCCACAAAGAAAAAAAAAAACCTGCTTCCAAGTGAATGTTAAGAACATTTTGTCCAAGAAAAATGTTCTGTCGAGAGGCTTTGAAGATCTATCAATAATTCAGAGTTCTCATTAAAGGAACATCGGCGTTTTGAAAAAGAAAAAGACACAATCCCGAAGCCTTACTTAAGCATGTCGGCCTCACACGCATCATGCTACCTTTACATCAATACCATGCTGAACCCCAAAAACAAAATCATTACATCTGCCAATCCTCTCACAACACCACGCTAACGTCCCCGTGAACCCAAAACACTTTTAACAACGCTACCAATGCCCACAAACCGTTAACGCAAATGCCGACTGGTCAACCATCTAAACCGACGTTCACCAAACAACCGCTCTCACCTGAACCAACT